>JAHWFP010225063.1:0-31178 GCA_023313725.1 Lithobius niger | reverse complement strand
TGTAATGTGTGGTGCAGTGGCAACCCGGACCACTGCACTGTGACTGAGGTTGGCGCTAATGACCAAGTTGTCGACGCGCCATTAAGCCTCAATCCCCCCCCTCATACATTAATAATGTTCAAGAGCGTGACAATAGCAAGTAGACATAATCAACAATACATGTATGCGCCATTATGCCTCAATCCCCCAATACATCTACTACGAATTACACTTTAAGTAACGTAAGAACCCCCAGTATGGCGCTCTCAAATCACAACCCCTTGATCCACTATTTAGCAGATGTTATGTACACTTTGAATTGCAACATAAGTAGTTGAAAAAAGTTTAAAAAGTCCCTTTTGAACAGTCACTCCAGAAAACCCCCGCGCTGTAGTACAGGAGGTCACAGGAAGTCATGCAGAGCAGTAAATCCTCAAGTAAACCCACTGTGTTTCAGGAACGTGCTAATGACGAATTAGCAACCTCACTCAAGGAAACCTACCTTCCTCCAGGAAACCCCCTGCAGATTGGGCGCGAGGTTTACTTGAATGGGAGGTTTACTTGGGTGGTTTCCTGGACTAGTTTGGGAAAAAGGAGAAAACAGCCCGTTTTGAACAGCTCTCTAATGACGATTTAGCAAACTACGTGGTAATGATGAATTAGCAAACTGCATGATAATGACGAATTAACAACTTCATGCTAATGACGAATTATCAACTGCACGCATTTTGCTACCTAAATGTTTCCTTATGCGACCTGTGAGTTGGGAAAAAAGGGGAAAACAGCCCGTTTTGGACAGCCCCTCCAGAAAACCACAGCATTTTGTCGATTTTTACCATACTCCTATTTGAGTATTTTGTTTGCATGTTTTTTCTACAGTGATGTTGCTAGTCATTTTGTCATTTTCCACCTGTGCACATATTTTTTTTACGGATTTTTTTAGGTGGTGTTGCTTGGGGAGGGCATTCCATATGAGTCTTTTTTATGGAGGTGTGTGTGTTTTCCTTATGGTGGGGCATTTTATCGATCGTATATTCCAAACTGAATGGTCTCACCTCGAGTTCTGTATCGTCAGTCACCTCCGTCTTATCTTTCAATTGGTGAATCATGTAATCTGGATTCACCAATTGAAAGATTATCTAATACTGGTCTAATCTGGTATCCTCTGTTATAGACACGACTAGAAATCTGATGTTGTTCACTACCAGGTTGAATTTGCCAGCATTTGAGAAATTATACCTTTCTTGTTTTGCCAAACATATTAACCTGATAATTTTTGCATTACATTGTCCTGAATGGAATGTTTCCCTGGAGGTTTTTCGGTTGTGTGTATCCGCCTGCTTGCATGATCCCACTGCGCCTGCGTGATGCACTCCTCCTCTATATAAGTGGCAGCATGGCCGATGTCGGTATTCATTTTCCTCCAAGAGGTTTCTACGTTCATCTCGTCCGTCGATCTCTGGACTCGCCTTTCGCAACTTCTCGCCCTTCGCGACTTTTCGGCTTTCGCGACTTCTTCATCCACCGAAGACGTTGCCGCCCATGACAGCCTTCTGGCTTTTGGTCTGACTGCGAATGCTGCGCTCCTGCCTGCTCCCTCGCCTGCCCCTCACGACTACCGGACGCCCGGTCTCGACCGGGGACGGCCTTGTCACGAATGACGAAGAAGACTCAACGCTCCAAGACGGTCATCGCACCCCCACCTCCGCCTGCACTCTCGGCCTTAGAAGAAGACCTTCGGCAAGCCAAGGTGCTCTTCCGTGAAGAGGAACAGTAACTCCGTGAGGTCACATCTCAACAGACGTTGTCCAGTCACGTCGTGACTACAGCGTCACTTGCAGCAAAACCCACAAGCCTCAACGTCAAGTCACGACAACCGCAAACGCCACTCGCCCATCCCTCCTCTGGGAGCTAAGCAACGTTAATTTTCCGCACTACCTTCGCGAAACAGGCTGTCACGACACCTTCCGCACCTGCTAAGTCGCCATCGACGGGAACAACTCACTTCAAGACGGAAAACGCCACCGCCTCCTTCCTTCTCACTAGGAATTTAGATTTTTGCTTTGTGACATCTACATTTCGTGACATCCACATGACAACCGCCGACGACGTCTTAACCCAAACGAATGCTGGACGTCTGATCAAGACCTAGACGCCCTTGTCGCGAATGACGAAGTTGGCTCGCCGCTTCAGCACGACCAACGCACCCCGCCTCCTCCCGACCTTTCGTCATTTGAAGAAGACCTTCGGCAAGCCAGGACGTTCTTCCAAGAAGCTTCCCCTTCCTGCCGTCTCACACGCCAGTTGGGACGACCGCTAGGCACCGGTTTTTGAACGGGATGCCCATGTTGTCCCTTCGCGCCATCATCTTCCCCATCATTTTCCTTCGTCAGCTAGTTCCGCTAACGTACCCTGTCGCTCGACTGGATTACGCCAAGGACGTCTCAAGCTCATGGCACCCTTTCCGTCATTGTCCAGCTCCTGATGCTGTTTGCCTCCACTAGGCATCCGGTGTACTGGGGCGCTCATGTCGCAAATGACGACACCACCACTGCGCCGCCAAACGACACCCATTTCCGTCCAAGATTGAATTACGTCAACCACGATCCAAGATAACCAAAAACGTTAATCTCCCATCCTTACGTCCACGTCAAGGAAACCCATTTCCGTCCCAGAACAGGTAGTGTCAATCGTGTGTCGCGACAGACACATGAGACACTCGGCCATCCTCTCGTCCATGGCAAGGAAACGGAAACCTACGTCCCTCTCGACCATGACCACTACGCCGTCTAGCGGCATCCTCCCCCACAGAGAAGACACGGTCTGTCCCGCCGACCCAAGCCACTTTTCGCGACTCGACCTCAGCCCGGCTTTATCCTCTCTTTTGTCTCGGACTTGTAATGTAAGGCCGCATTTAACCAGTGTTCCCCATGAGAAACGCACCTTCTGACCTGTCTTCACCGGACCAGTTTCATCACTCACTACAGCAACAACCATGTCGCGACAACTTCAGCAACTTTGGTCAGCTTTCATCTTGGTTCATTCCAACAACGGGAAACACCACTACACTCCAGGAAGACATCGTGGCTCCTTCGTCTCGTCCGTGCCTGAATCCACGTCTCGAGTGCAACTCAAGAAAAACAGTTGCTGACCACTGAAGCTCGTCTCATTCACGTCTAGAACCCACGTTTAGAGCAAGAACGGAAACATAAGCCATTTACACGCCCTGCCGTTCGTCCAGATAGTGGCTGTCCCCACATTTTCAATGATACTCAAGACAACAGTTGACGTCCACATTAATACTCATCCCATTCGTGTCTGAACCACGTTTGGAGTGAAGATTAAAATTGACAACCCTTCATATGCCTTGCTGTCGCCTCGTCCGTTACTGACTCCACGTCTCGAGTGAAACTCGAGACAACAGTCGCTGTCCACTGATGCTCATCTCATTCGTGTCCAGTGAATAAAGAATGCAGGCTTTGGAATAAAAAATGAAAACGGAAACCATCAACACGCCCGCTGCTCGTTCTGACTGTCGCTGGCCCCACGTCTCAAGTGAAATTCAAGACAACAGCTGCAGTCCACAGTGATGCTCGTCCCATTCGTATCTAGAATTGACGCGTGGAGTAGAGTGCAAACGAAAGCCATTTACATCCTGCTGTTCGTCTCGACCGTGGCTAACCCCACTTCTCAAGTGAAGATCAAGACATCAGTTGCTGTCTCCACTGATGCCCGCCTCATTCGAAGCTAAAACCCACGTTTGAGTGAAGAGTGAAGTCTGAAACCGTTTTCATCCCTTGTCGCTAGTCTCGACCGTGGCCAGCCCCACATCTCGAGTGAAGATCAAGACATCAGTTCCTGTCTCCACTGATGCTCGCCTCATTCATAGCTAAAACCCACGTTTTGAGTGAAAAGTGAAGTCGGGAGCCATTACAGCCCTCGCTGCGTGTCACGACCGTGGCTAACCGCACGTCTCGAGTGAAGATCAAGACAACAATTGCTGTCTACACTAATGTCTACACTAAAGTCGGAAGCTGTTTACATCCCTTCTGCTCGTCTCAATCGTGGCTACCCTACGTCTCTAGTAGAAATCAAGACTACAGTTGCAGTCCACACTAATGCTGATCTCATTCATGGCTGAGACTCACGTTGGGAATGAAGACTGAAATTGAAAGACATTGACATGCCCTGCTGCTCGTTTCGACACTGGCTGACTCCACGTCTCAAGTAAAAGACAGTCACAAAACGTTTGCCCTTCTCGCTGCTCGTCTCGACCGTATTTGACCGCACGTCTCTAGTAAAAACCTAAAAAAAAATTGCTGTCCACACTGATGCCCCCTCTCATTCACGACTAACACCCACATTTGAGTAAAGAGTCAAGACAGAAGCCGTTTCCACCTCTCACGAATTTTCCTGTCCATGGCTAGCTTCAAGCCTTTAACAAAAATCAAGACAACAGTGGCCGTCCACACTGCTGCTCGTCTCATCCGTGACTAAAAAACCCATGCTTTGAGTGAAAAGTCAAGCCAGATGACGTTTTTCACCTCTCCCAAGTTGTCTCAACCGTAGCGTCCCCACGTATCGAGCAAAAATCAGACATCTGATGCAAATCCAACCGGTGCTCGTCTCAAACATGGCTAAACCCACGTTTTGAGTAAAGAGTCACACGGATGAGAATCCTCAACTATTCCAACATCTCCACCACGGATTACCCACGTTTCAAGTGAAATTTAAGACGACCATTGCTGTCTACACTCGTCTCGTTCGTGTCTACAACCACGTTTTGAGCAAGGTTTTTAAGACGGAGAACGTCTTCCTCTCGAGCCCTCATCTCAACCTTAACCAGACACATCCACGGTACAACCCTTACGCAAACCTGTTCCCAAGAGTAACCCTTTACCCAAATCCGGAATTCCGAGCTCTCCGTCTCAACCCCACCTGAACCCACATGAGAACATCCAAATAAACGGAAACCCACATTTCCTTCCTGGAGAGTCACAAACAGGACAATCCTTAGCTACAACGATCTCTTATTGGAGAAGAAAAACAGTCGATGTAACCAACGACAAAACAAACCTAAAAGGGGAAACAGCAACAGCACATGGCGTCGCAGCGATTTCAACATCATGGGCACACCATAATGCCATTCCAATAGAAGTAATTCCACAGGCAGCTTACTGGCGTCACTCAACAACATTCACCTCCCACAACCGGAGAAACATGTCAAGTGAAGAGAAGAGACTACACCGGCTGGGACCATTCGTCACAGCCAGAACTGTGGTCAAGCCCCCTTAAGCACAATCAGAACGAAGCAGAAGCAAGCCATCTCAGATGGAAACAAGTTACCCACAAGCCATCAAAAAAAGGAAGCAAGCCATTTAGAGAAGGAAGCAAGATCCACTATTAAACAAACGGTCCTTTTCAGGGACACCATAACCTATGGAAGAGATCCAAATCCTGTTAGTCTCCAAAAGTTCTGTATAAAGTGCGAAATTTTTTGGGGGAAGCCTGCTTGCATCCTGGGGCACCCCGTCAAATCGGTGCCCGCCACCACGTTTGACGAGGTCAACTGATAATGCAAAAATTATACAAGTTAATATGTTTTGGCAAAACAAGAAAGAACATTTTGCCGGCCCTCAGTCTGGCCGGCTAAAAATGGTTTCTTTTTTGCCTAAAACATACTTAACCAAGGGCCCACCCTACCTCGCCTCTCGAGTCACCGTCTGATAGATTGAGAGGAAAATGAATGCCGACATCGGCCATGCTGCCGCTTATATAGAGGAGAATTGCATCGCGCAGGTGCAGTGGGATCATGCAAGCAGGCGCGTACACACAACCGAAAAACCTCCAGGGAAACATTCCATTGAGGACAATGTCATTCAAAAATTATCAGGTTAAGTATGTGTTAGGCCAAAAAGAAACCATTTTTAGCCGGCCAGGCTGAGGTCGGCAAAATGTTCTTTCTTGAGGCTTGAGTTTAGGAAAAGAGAATTTAAATCTCTTTTTTGAAGACTCTCCAATTTCCTTTCCACGTTGTTTTACACCTCCACCACACTTGTGAAGTTTATAAGCGAGACCGTCCGAGTAAGTCTCACCGCCAAATTTGCAGGTTACATTACATTTTCCTTATTGATGCCTTTCATGCCACCATTTATATCTCTTGTCCCTGAACGTCTTGTCGCAGTATTAGCACGGGAAAATTTCAATATCCAACATTGGAAGATCATGATTTTTGTCATCTTCGTTAATCATCGTTGATCTTTTTTTTTCTTCTGATGTCAAAACCATCTCTTCGTTCATTGGAAGAGACGAATGGAAAATTCTGGTATGAACAAAGCTCGTTACAGATCGGGAAAATACTTCCAACACGCTTCGCAGTAATATATACCGCCTTAAACTATGGAGAATTTTTAGACTTAAGAGGACTACAGCTAATATAAAAAAAATTAATATTTGCAAAAATTTATTCTCCAATGCATTACGCAAGTTCGAAATTAAGACTGAACTGAATCTTATAAAAAAAGGAAATCTAACCAACTTATATAACTTTGTTAAAACTAAATCCGGTAGGTGCCGTACTCTTCCGCCACTTAAAATAGGACCTAAATTAATTCTTGAACCAAACGATAAGACAAACTCTTTTACTAAGAAATTTTTTTTAAAGTTACAACTGCAAATGGCTTCAAGCCTGACATAACATTCCAGTTTAATGTCCCAGAATGCATAGTTAGGACTATTACCACAGAAGAAGCGTTAAAAGCTTTTTTAAAAAGCAAACCAAGTTATGTGGTTGGCCTTGATGGCATTCTTGCTTAAGGAAATCAAGCTCGAAATCCATGTCCCACTTTCCTGGATTTGTGAGTTGTCCTCTAAAACAGGTGTTTTTCCTACTCTATGAAAAACAGGAAAAATTTGCCCAATTTTTAAAAAGGACGAAACATCCGACACTTCTAACTATCGCCCATTGTCCTGACTTGTGTTTCTTGTAAAAAATTTTAAACAGTCATTACACAGGAAATGGTCGACCACATTGATAGATGTAATCTGCTTTTTAATAACCAATTTGGCTTGTTGAAGGACTATCCACCAGCACTCAGCTATTGTGCTCTTTAGATTTTCGGACTTTACATATTGACCATGGTATCCCTGTAGATGTAATGTATCTAGACTATGCTAAAGCTTTTGATTCAGTTCGTCACGACAAATTGGTTATGAAATTACCTAGTAATGGGTATAGTGGTAAGTTATTTAGTTGATTTAGGGATTTTTCAGCTGGTAGGAAACACTGTTTGAGCTAGACGGTAAAAGACCGTCCAGGTGGGGTCACACAACGATCTATCCTGGGTCCGCTACTTTTTAATATATTTATCAATGACCTCAAATCTTCTAATAGTGATATCGCTCTAATGAAATTCACTGATGATGTTAAAGAATTTGGTGCAGTGGTGGATAACTCTACTTGCACCAATTTGCAAATCGAACTTAATAACCTGCAATCCTGGTCCAATAACTGACAACTCCTTTTGGCAGAACACAAAATATGTGAAGTTATTCATTTTGGCAATAATAACTTGTGTTTTAATTATTTCTATCCAGAGGAGAAAGTTTGCCTGTCACGTTGGTCATCAAAGATGTAAGTATTTGGATGACAAATGAACTATGCTTTACCGCACATTATAACAAAATCGTTTAAACAGCAAGACAGCGTGCTGCTATTTTAACAAGGTACTTTCGCTCTGGTGACCTAACTACTCTTGTTTGGTTTTTAAAGTGTTTATGAGAGCGTTGCTTGAATACATGAGCCCTGTTTGGTCTCCTTATTTATTATGGGATAATGACCATGTTGAAACAGTTCAACGTAGTTTTACAAAAATATCTGAAAGGCTTTAGGAACTTAACTTATGGTAATCGCCTTAGGATTGTGGGTATCGAATCACTCGAACTTGGAAGGCTGAGAACAGATATGTGTCTTACCTACCTTCTATTACATGGTAATTTATAGGTGGACTCGTCACTCTTCTTATAATTCCTACCTGGAAATTATACCAGAGCCCATCCTTGGAAGCTCGTGTTTCAGTAGTCTCGTACAAATATAAGAAAATTCTTTTTTGCAATCGCGTGGTTGATTGTTGGAATAGTTTGCCTTCATCGGTAGTCGAGTCAAAGAGCCTCGCCACTTTCAAAAATCGCTTGAAGACCACAACCATGGATAGATTTTTTTCGTAGGAACATTATTTAAACCTTCAAAACTTTTGTTTTTTGATGGAATTTACGGCTCACTTGCTGGTTATCACTGTGTTATTCAATTATGAGCCATTGCTCGGCCTAGGATTTGACACTTATTTTTTTGCAGGTTTCTCCAAACCTCTGTTGTATACTTTTTGGGATTGTATTTTGTTTTTCTTTAATATTTTGCAATTTTGTACATTTTAGGATTGTATTTCTTGTCTCTCTTTGTTACTTTGTAACTTATGTGGACGGGTGTTCGAGGCTTGTCCTTCCCAGCTCCCTTTTGCTCAATGTGTAAGTAAACTTCATCTTATCTTAGAAGATACCAGAAAAAATGTGGATTCAGAATAAGGACGTGTATGGAGATGTGAAGGCGCATTTATTCAACGACTCGTCTTTGCATTCTCGCAGCTAGAGTTTAATCGCAAAGCAAAGTTGCCTCCGTCATGGTAACAAAGCTCCCTAGATTAGCTAAATCCGACATCGTTTGAGTAAATACTTACAATCTTATAATCCGTGCCAATAAGATAAAGAATTCCTTCTGACGAAATAATGTGTCAGTCACTTCTGAACTAACATTGTTGACTGTTTTCGTTGCGAAATTACAGAGCTAAAACCGCCGCCATGTTGAAATTTTATAGAGCTTCTAGCTGTGAGAATGAAAAGGCGAGTCGTCGCGTAAACGCACCCTAATCCATGACAACTGTTGCCTGTAAAATAAAGGCTGCAAAGTCTTGGAACTCCATTTTTCTTTTACTTAGACACAACGTCGCTCATTTCGTTTGTTGTAATTCATAATTTTGTTGCAACTTTAAATGTAAACTTATTGATGCTGTTTACTGAATAAACCTCTTAAAAGTTAGCTAGGATTTCAATTGCCTAAAACGATCTCTAGATTAATTCATTACCTCTAACAAAAACATTTCCACTCGATGTCATTTATATGAATGAAAAAAACAAAATTCCCAATAGATTCTTGAAGCACTCTATGTTTAGCATCATGCAAATCACTCAGTTTGTTTCAAATTTCAATAGCCTCTTCCTATTAGATAGGTAACTCATTAATATGTCTATTGTTTACCTCTGATAAATAATTTGGACACTTTCCTACCCAATATATCTCTCTCAAGTCCATCAAACATGATCTGCAGGTCTATTACTCCTATGCATTTGTACAGATACAAGGGATTAGTTATTTTATAAATAATAATAATAATAATAATAATAATATATTGCATCGCACCATGGCTGGATATTTCCAAAGAAACTTGTGTGAGCAACAAGCAAATATATAATTGTAATATTTCACATATTTTTACATATTACACATAGTTTATAAATTTATATACAATATTTACAATGTTGCAAAATTCTACATATTCTATATCTAAGTACCTAAAATTCTAATTTTTTCAATATGTATATTGTTTCGTTAATTCTATTTTAAATTATATTTTTTAATTTCCTTTATTTTAGTAGTTTAGCATTTTAGGGTTTAACTTGTTGAAAATCTTACGTATGTAATATTAATAACATCTGTTTAATAATAATATCTGTAGCAGGACTGAGAAGGATCCTACGAGAAAACTGAAAGGGAACCCTTTCTGATAGACTATTTAGCAAAACTTAGAAATCATGCTGCCCCTAAAAATACCAATGAATGAATAAAGAGTGAAGTAGTGAAAAGAATAATGACTACGGACTGGTGTTAAACATATAGTAGATTTACTTCTTGTCGAAAACCAATACGTTCGTACCTGGAGGATCATCCATTTTATCCTTTAAATTGACTTCTACCTTGCCTTCTACATTGTCTGCTAAATTGTCTTCTGGATTATCTTCTAACTCTTGCAGCTCATTCGCTAACCCTTTTAGGTGGGTTCCACTTTCACTGTTGGGTTCTGTAATATGTAATATACGCCTTCAATAGCTTTACACAAATCGTTTAAGAGCTACAAATTAACTGAGGAAATTACACCAAATAGTAAAATCACACTCAATAGCATAGAGAAGTTTAAATGCAATTTCATCAATGCTGGAAAAAATTGCAATTGATTTGAACACTCATGGCAATGAATTGATAAAGTCCTTTTGGTAATATTTGTGGTAATATTTTGTTATCATTTTTTGGTCATCGTGGCTGTGCAGCGACAACGCTTTGCCTGATGGAGTTGGTTTGGTGTGTGCTGGCTACTTCTCTTGCCATTCGGTGTTGGCCAGGATTGGATGATTTCCTACAGTATCGTTTTTAAGTGACAAACCTTTGGAATAAACAGAATCAATTTACAACCGCATCTGATCAGGACTAGGACAACTGACCAAATCAGGAATTTTACTGAATGGTCAGCTTTTCAGAACATTTACTCACCTTTTTGAGACTTTACTTTGAAAGACTTTTAAAAATAAACACATGCTGCTCACGCTAGACCGACATCCAGACTTGAACCGATAAGCTATTCACTCTATGAAAGTTTGTGATTAGGATCAGTAATTTCTGTCCCAAGTCCAGGGTCCAAAAAAGAAATGAATGAGGAAGTGTTAGCAACCAATATTCTGTCTGTTTTCTTTTACAAAGTATCATACACTAAAGTTGCAAGATTTACAACTTGAAGGCTTATTGCTCTCCTAATCGAAGTCATGGTGCCAGAAAAAGAGAGGGTCAATTTGGCTAAGTGATTCAAATCGAAAATCATGAGTACAAGACATCAGAGGCACCCATTTATTCTAGAAAATGGCTGAAGTGGCCGAGGTTAGGCTCAGGTTAGGACCTGCTGTGCGTAACACTCGTGCTTACCATTCAGCTTCTTTGCCCCACCAACTTTACACCTTAATTTTTCTAATTCAAAGAAGAGATTCCCATTCTGGCGAATTATTTCATTAATAAAATGCATGTAGAATAACTTCAAAGACCACAACTAAAGTAAAACTGAAGCAATCATGGTTTTCCGATTTAATCTGGTTGATGTCTACTAACCTGCCTGCTTTCCATGCCTTCAACAAAATCCATTTTATTTTAACTACATTATTAGCCATTATCATTGTTATCACTGAATATGAGGAACCCAATTACTGCTTCGGGTTTGTTACTTGCCAGCCTGTACACCACAAAACGTTTGGAATAACTATCAGAATACACGTTAACTGTAATTGCTGTTCTGAAGTCTTTCGTCATTTACTGCTCTCCTACGAGTAAAGTTTATACGTTAAAATGGTTTCATTGCATGTAAGTAATTCACACGCACACTCTATGTACCCCATTTCTCAAAAACGTTAAACGTTGTGTACCCTTTAAACCCCAAATTTCTATAGTACGTTTATCGTACATTCAGCCAATTAAACTTAAAAACTAATTGAATACTAATTCAAAATTTATTCGCGTTTTGCAGGATGTAGAAAGTAGCATAAAATCAAATTGAATATATTTTTATTTAAGTGACAGAATGACTACTTCTACATTGCATACAAGATGGTAAATTAAAAACAGCAGTAGCATTAACATTTTATTTATTAACTAGCGTACTGCTGACCCCATTTCAGGTGTCAACTTTTTTAGTTTTTCAGGTTATTTTGCTGATTGATGTCAATGTATTTTTGCATTAACATTCGAACTTTCAAATAAGCAACAACACTTAATTCATTTGTGTAACTGTCAACAATTTGTATAACAGCAGTGGAAACAGGCTAAAAACATGTACATAAATGTTCTTTCTTTTCACACTTTTCTCATGTTCGTATGTTCTCCAGTTTTACATGGAAACACATTAACGCATGCACATTGTAGCTTTTTTATGATTTAGTTACTACGTACGTACGTGAACCATTCGTTAGCTATAGGCTATTTTTGCTGAATTATTCGGTTTGATTAAAAAGGTTTTTTTAATAATTCGAAACCGACCTTATACCAGAGGTATGGTGTCAAAACCAATAGAATACCCAGATTCGGTTGATCTATAATTTTGACATTAGTCGGCGATGTAGAAAGAGAATTGAAACCAACTATCATAATTTGATAGTATTCTTTTTTTTTATATCTTGAGTGTATTTTCTATGGCTGTTCAGCAACATATAGAGTGTGGCACTCTTCAGGCAATATGACCTTTTTTTGCGTCCATTCAGCTACATCCTTTTAAGCTCAGTGTTTGTGACCCTCCACCCCACGAATTTCTACTGTTTATTTGCTTGCACTTTTAGCTGTCATTTCTATTGTTTACATAAAGTACCAAGAGATTTGCTTAAGTATTGGAATAAATAACCAGTATTTTGACGTGTCTTTCCTTCCATGTCCTTCCTCTTACAATCCTTGGTTAGTCTTTCGCTGAATACCCTACATATAAAATCCATCAGCTACCAATGTTTTATGGTACTGACTAATTAATTTTGAGTAATGAACTGAAAATGGTACAGCGAACAAACATGTTTGAAAATCATTCTAACATTTTAACATCAAAACGTGATGCTTTAATCAGAACCAGGAACTTGCATCATGTATCATGTTTTCAGACAGTTAAGGAAGAAGTCCATGTAATAAATAACTACAATGCATTGCACTACATTTCATGTTACAAGATCAATGTCGCACAGGCCAGCAGTCAATAAAATAATACCCATAATTAGTACAACAGTAATACTGATTCACTGTGGTTTTGGTTACGTGTTGGGTGAAGCCCAAGTGCAAGATCGTTAGCCCTAAACCTAGGACCCATGAAGTGTAGCATGACGGAGGCCAGATGTGTAACTTTTACTTATGCTTTCTGCCTTGCACTTCCTCTTCCTTCCTCTTCCTGGAGACAATGTCTTTGGCCAATGGCCTTAACCCGTCCCAATGCGTAACTATGCATAACGGCTGCTCTGAAATGTTACATAGTCATACAGCTTATTTCATTATATTTAGTTATCATTTGACAGTAATACGAATATTTTACTGCATATTTCATTATATTTAGTAATCATTTGTAAGTAATACGAATATTTAGTATGTCTTGGAGTGTAATTACCACAATAACATGGCTTTACTCGCTCAGAATGTGACGTAAGATGTGTGCAGGATGATTAGCTCAGATGCATGGCGTTTTCGTGTTGAATTATAAGCTAGCTTTTATTGTCTTTATAGAGATGGCTATATTCTCTGTTACAATTATTAGCACAAGTACACCAACCTTTTTGATCAATAACCATTGTTACTTCCTCAACAATTGTTTTTATTTCCTTTATTACTTTCTTTTTAATGTGTATAATTTTTTTCTTTGTCTTCTCTTCATTTGGGCTGACCACACTACTTACATCTGCTATAAAAAGAAAAACAAACAATGAATGATTTATTTATTTTAGAATATTTTTAGGATTGACTCAGTAGGGATAGGTGATAATGAAATGTTGACAACACGATTACTGCCGTACCTTGAGATGCAATATTTGCTCTTATTGCAATATTACTCCTGCGTGTAAGACAAGCTGTTTTAAGTTGCCTAATTGGTCATAACAGCTTTACTACTACAGTAGGCCTATTAACTGTATACATTTAGGTCCAGTACTACTTCGTTATAAGTACGTAGTTAATAGGCCTAGTTAGTGTAGTGTTGATAAATAATTACACAAATTAACACTTATTTATTCAAAATAATTAGGCACTTTCAAATATGTTAAGTATTTGAAATGCCATATTGTTTCACATGCAAGTTGTGCTCGCAGAAAGCTACTCCAAAAAAATGACCCTTTTAAAAAGAGTGTGTAAGCAATCCAAACAGTGCAATTCATGACTTGTTATGATGCGAAAATTGATGTCAATTAGTCAACGTCAATTACTTTATGTTGTAACATTAGTCATGTTAAAATTAAGACTGAAAAGCATTTCTTTAAAATCCATTTGGAGGCTATGATTCTTTAAAAAAGTAAGGTAAATAAGTTAAGAAATAGTTCGTAGTAATAACTTTAGAACACCCGCCGCTTGAGACTTCAGGTCTGCAACATTGGAAAGCTGGTGAAAAAACGAATAAAATGGCGTAGTTTGTATGAAGATTTAGCGAAATTTATCACAAATGCCGTGTTCCAATGTGAAACAGACAAAACGTTCACGAAGATGACAAAAAAAGCGAAATACAAAAAACATTGCGATAATGCTATCCCGTGTGTTGCATATCGCGATAATGACGTAATATCTCTGTATCACCCATCCCTATGCCTCAGTAATTCAGATTACGAATTTTTTTGAATACTTGTTTAATTTCGTTCAGTCTATTTTAAACTTTGTTTAAAAAAGATTCCTTTATGTTACTGCTTATCTCATGGAATTTTTAAAATTTTTTTTAGCTTACCTGATCACTATGGTTACATGACCACTGGACTATTTTTTGATAAAAAACAACTACCACTGAAAGTGAAAACTTTTGCCCACGTCACCCTTTGCATGAAGAGACCAAAAACCTCCAAAATTGCCATATAAATTGGAAGCATTTCACAAATAAAAATAAATACAGAAGCAAAGAATATGTTAAACGAACATTTTCAGTGATTAAACTCCTTTTAATGAGTTTTTGGAAGTTAAATGTAAAGGTGAAAACCGTTCGTCTCTCTTTGGTGCCGCTCCATAGATAATGAACTCACTTGTCGCCTGCTTCTGGTTTAATTGTTTAAGCCTCATCTCCCCCCCCCCCCCTGCATCTGGTTCTTGTGGGCCAATTCTGCTGCGTACTTCCGGTCTTTTTATATCCCTTCTAACTAATTTTTGGCTGTTGAATGAAATGGCTAAATATGTTTGTCTTTATCAAGTATCGTTAGAGAGTTCAGAAAGTGACGGAGAGATGGACAAACGAACAGACGTACACATGGACAAAGTCGTTGCTATACTCTTATCAGCCATTTTATCAGTACTGACGACTAAAAAGTGTTGGTCCCAATAAATTATAAAAAGTAAATCAAAAGACAACGTAATACAATTTATGAAAGTAGGCTACATATAAATAATTAAAAAAAAGACGGAACATGCAAAAGTCAATGACCTGTAACCTAGACTTTATACAAAAAAAATTATTTCGGATTTCAATAAGCGTACATGTTGGCAAATGGTCATAAATCTAATGTGCTACTTTAGTGGCGTTGTTAGGCTGCACATATGATGTTGCAAGATAACACTTGTATATGGGATTGACTGTAAGCAAAAAACTATAAATAAATTGTCTACATTATATCATTTTCTTAATGTCGTTCTGCGTCCAAAAATCACAAAAGCCAGAAAACATATGTGCTTATTCATCATTTTCTACTTAGTTTTTAGGGTAATATGTGCTTGATAGTGCATCCTAACTCGATTCAGCGAAAAATGATAGACAATTGAACTTCACAACTTGTTTGAGCATGCTTCGTAAGTCAGTAATTGAAGCTAATTTATTCTCGTATATTTTTATGTTTATCTATTCTGGAAAATTTATTTTTCGAATAAAGTTTGTTTAGATATATAGAGGTTGAAGAAGTCTGTAAAATGATACCGTAGTTTATCACGATTTAGGCACTTTTTACTTCTTCCCTTATGGATGCAAATTTTGTTTTGTCGCTTTTTAGTTTTTTGTAGTTTGGGGGACCATAGCTGATCACTAAACAACTTCACTGAAACACCTTTAGCCAGTTGATGGAATAGTTAGGCTATTGAGCTAGGTTTTAAATTTGAGCAGTATTTAGCAGTTGCTGCAAAAGTTTTAAAGAATATATTAAAATAAAAATAACTTGAAATAAGTATTTAAAATGATCACTTAAAATGTATTCAAGGTGAATAAACACTAGAGAAATTTTTCATGAATCTATTGCTACGTGGACTGTTTAGTATGTTGAACAAAGGCAATACATGCTGATCACCTTGCCAAGCAAATCGAATAAACCATAACCCTGTTTTCATCCTAAAATCTATTTATATTATGAAATACATATAAACAGAAACGAAGAAAGTCACACATTTTTAAATATATTTAGTCAATTTTAATACATTTGTGACATAAGAACAAACAATTTACCATTTTGAAAATCTTATCATGGAAGGGTTGTTGGTTCATATGACCAGAATTGTAAGCTAGTGTTTTCAGTGGATCGAGTTTGGTTGGCAGCACAAACGAACCTTCCCTGTTCCCTCTGTTGTTTGCAGCCGCAGGCATTGACCTCCTTTGAAGCACATAAGGTCACTGAGGTGACAGGTCAGTGTTGTGCCAACGCTGTCAAGTGACACACGCTTTTTGTTAATCTGTTGACCTTCGTTTAATGTTTATTTTGATTACGTCTGCGAAGCCAAAAAAATACGAAACGAATTGAAAACGACACCGCTGATTCACCAAGCCCCCTCCAAACAGCGGGGTCGACCAGCCAAGAAACAGCAAACAGTTCTGGACCAAACTCTACCGGAAAATTGGACTGCTGACGAACTTAAAACGGAGCTGACCGCCACTGGAATTAAAGTTCCGACAAGATTTCGGAGGCAGCACATGTTGCAACTTTATCGAGAAAATCAAGTATTTCCCACCGGAACTCCCGTAATCGCCCTATCAAACTCGCTAGTAGCAGTACACACAGACTGTGAGGTCAATAACCCCAACCAGGTAAACACGTCGGATCTAAGTGAAATTTCAAACGCTCGAATCACGGAAGCAAGCAGTGCAGGTTATTAGAGAGGGCGACATGAATGCAGTTTTGGACTCAATGCATCAAGATTATAACGATCTACGCCAAAGATTCGATGCACTTCAACAAGATAGAGCAGCAACACGCCCATCGGCAGTCAGCCATGACCAAGCGCGTGACGTCATCGCATCCGGGTTTCTCACCAATGCGCATCACATCGGAGCAGCACCGGAAGTACTTCCGTTTCCAGGAACCTACATGCTGTCGTCTGCAGCGGCCGTACGAAGATCACGATAGCGGCCATTCGTTGCAAATAATTACGAACGCTTTTCAAGAGATCCCGTGCGCAATTTTTCAACAACTGTTTTTGCATCTGGAAAGGCTGATGATTCTGTTGCCCACGTGGAAACAATTAGTCCACAACTTTGACGTGATATAATCGAAGGTAAGGAAATTAATCTGGCGCTGCTTATTTTTCCTTCTAACCATGGAGCATTTCCTGAGACTGTCCGTACAGTAGAAACATCAGACGGGATTGTCATCAATTTAAAATGCATTGATAGTCGTTTGCAACGACCACTTACGGTGGAAGAATTTGTTATGGGTTTTAGCATTTATAAATCGATATTGTGCGACGTTTACCTAGAAAGGCATAAAGAGATGGACATGTACCTTAGAGATGTGCTACAAATGTCGCAGCAGATTCGTGGAAATGGTTTTTACCAGTATTACACCGCCTTTTCTAGCAAAGCTGCAGCCATTCTTCGCCAAAGCAACGTAGTTGTTGACTGGAGCATTCATGATAGCATTCTTTTCAATACAATTTTTTGCTGGTCAGAGAGTTTCGTCTTGTGGAGTATGCAGCAGCATTGCCCACACTACCACTATGTTCCCCCAGCAACAGACATCTTCAGGTGGAGTGGCAGCCAATAAAGGACAACGAGCAGTAGGATCCTCGCAAACATTTCCGCGCGTTGCAACAAACCAGCCATCTAGCAACGATAGGCATGGGGGGGCCTCGTGTTTTCCATAAGGATGTAGAAATTTGCAGCAACTACAACTCGGAAAGTGGTTGTACTCGACGCTTATGTGTCCTGCTCCACGCGTGCTCCAAATGTAAGAACTTGCACAATGCTGTAGCCTGCAAATCCAAAGAATTCACTAGACCTTCAAACGCACCATGACTGCAACCTTGTCTTAACACAGTGACAACACCAGTCTGCATTGAAGCACTTCAGGAGGAACACGCTTTACACCCAAACCAGGATGAGGTTAACGAACTTATTGATGGTTTTCGTTTTGGTTTTGACACAGGGATTGAACATTTTGAACATTTTGACGCAGGGATTAAACCTGATGTTGTTACTGCCCTCGTTGCAGACGAAGTTAATAAGGGTTTCCTGTTAGGTCCTTTTGACAGGTCACCGATTATACTTATAGAATTAACCCGATTGGTATCGCTACAAGAAAATATTCTTTCAAGAAAAGATTTATCGTTGACTTGTCATCCCCACACAACGATCCTTACAATTCTAGTGTTAATGATTTAATTGATAAATCTAAATTCTCACTCTCTTGCACTAAGGTGGACGATGCCAACAGGATTATTTCACAGCTAGGTCAGGGAACTTTTCTTTGCAAAGCTGATATCACGGATGCTTTCAAACTGGTGCTAATTAGGCCAGATTTGTGGCACGTTCACGGAATCAAGTGGAAGGAAGAATACGTCTTTTTTACACGACTGGTGTTCGGGTCAAGGTCAAGCCCTAAATTTTTTGACATCATAATTATGGTTAGGTTAGGTTAGACCTAACAGCATAATTTTTTACAGCTTAATTATGGTGTCGCTAACATCCTCCATTTATTAGATGATTTTCTGACATTGGACTTGCCGGAGTAAGATGGTCTGTGTACTATGGCAGTACTAACCCATCTGTTTAAAAAGCTGAAGATCCCATTATCCCCAGGCAAGACCATTGGGCCCCTTAGGGAACTTGAATTTCTTGGCATAATTTTAGATACACAGAAAATGGAAGCACGCCTGCCACCTGACAAGTTGCAGAGAATTAGCGAATTACTCGTGTCCTTCTACGGAAGCAAACGTTGCACAAAGAGAGAGCTGTTGTATCTTTTAGGACACATTAATTTTGCGACTAGAGTAATTCCTGCAGGACGTTCTTTTGTAGGTTATTTACTGAGTCTGGCCAAGAGTGTACGTAAGCTGAATCATCATGTTTCCCTCAATGCTAATTGCATGAGAGAGCTGCTAATGTGGGTTACCTTCCTTACCGAGTGAAATGGCATCTCCTTGCTTCAAGAACTTTCTTTTACGAGAGCTCCCAATCTTCAGATTTTACAGATGCGGCATCCACGGTCGGTTTTGGGGGTTATTTTGCGGGTAGCTGGTTCGCTGAACGTTGGCCACAGGAGATCCTGAATCTACACCAAAAAGAAATTTCCATGCCCTACTCGAACTGTAACCTATTGTTGTTGCCTTATGTCTTTGGGGAGAGAAGTGGCCAAGAAAGAAAATCCTTTTTATGTGCAACAATGAAGCCACTGTTCACATCCTGAATAAGGGAAGATCACCAATCCCCTCTATCATATTACTAATGGGGCATCTCACATGGAATGCTTTGCATGGAAACTACAGTATTACTGCCATGCATGTCCCAGGTGTTGAAAATAATGTTGCTGATTCGCTTTCTCGGTTTCAGATGGACAGATTTTGGCAACTCGTCCCTCAAGCCAGCCCAATACCGAAGAGCTGCCCCTGCTTTTCCCAAGTAATCGTGCGTTGACGGAAACCGTGCAGCAATTGTTTCAGGCATCACTTACAGAAAGCACGTAACAAGCTTATAGCACGGGTTTCAAACGTTATGTTCATTTTCTTATGTTTATTTTCTCATGCGAATGAACGTCTACTTATTTACTTCGTGGCTCAATGCTTCCGAACCCTTTCCCTTACGCATGGCACTATCAAATTATACTTATGTGGAATTCGTTTTTCCTTCGCAGCACCTAACCGGAAACCTCGGTTGCCTATTACTTTCGAACTGTTAAGTCGCATAGTACAGGCACTGAGGAGAGGACTCTTCTCGCCTTTCGTCGAAGTACTATTAGAGGCAGTTTGCACCGTGGCGTTCTTTGCGTTCCTTCGCTATGGGGAGTTCGCAGTAAAGACCAGTCTTAACCCCCAATGCAAATCTGACTGTGTCTCGTGTCCAGGTTGATGTCAATGCAAAACGAGCATCGATTACACTCTGCTCTTCAAAAACTGACCCCTTCCGCCAAGGAGTCACCATACACCTTTTTTGAACAGGCACAACTATCTGCCCAGTGCGTGCCTTATCTGTATACCGTGCCTTGAAGAGGAAGATGCATGCCAAGAATGATAGTGCCTTCTTCATTCAAGATGACGCTTCACCTCTCACACGAAAGTTTTTTATCGACAAGCAAAAGACACTTCTCACAAGACTTGGTTTGGACGAGACCCTGTATAATGGACACTCTTTTTGAATTGGTGCAGCTACCGCAGTAGCAGCAGCTCGAGTAGAACAGCATGTAATTCGGACTCTGGGTCGCAGGTCCTCTAATTGTTACTGTCGCTATATACATACCAATCTCGACACGCTTCAACATGCACAACGAAGCATGTGTTCGACTAGGAAAACATCACTGGAAACCCGTCACCCCGCAGCACACTTTCACCAGTACTTAGTGTTTCGTCGCACTAGTTAGTTCTTCTAGTTAGCTGTGTTTCACCACACCAGTGGGTGTTTTGTGTTTCAGTGCAGTGCGTCGAGTTTCATGCATCAGGCATTCTTTTTGGTTCATTTCAGTGCTTCACCTTTTCCGTGCAGTGCTTCTAATGTTTTGCACGGCTTTCATGGAAGTTAAGCCTTGCTATCAGTGATTGGGCTCATTTTGCTTTTTGCATTTCCTAGTGCCAAATTTGTGGCCCAGCATATGTTGCCTACAATGGTGAAAATCTCCATGTGCTGTAGCCAGCTTCTTCTGGGGAGTTCCCATTTTACTGCAGTGTACATGCCTCAGGGTGGTCTTTATTTTTCCTTCTCTACGAAAGTGCTTTTAATCTTAATTGCAGTGCTCTTTTGTGTGTTTCGCTCATAACCTTATTGTGGAATCTTGCTGAGTGTATTTCGCATTGTGTGTAGGCTAATAACAACTAGTACTCATTGTAAGGAGTGTCTATTCCTCATTTTTCTTCTATCAGTGGTTTTTGCGATGCTTTTATCGATACCACATAGAAGGCTATTTTGTTCACGCCCGTCTTCGGGTATTCAGGCGAGTCACGCTACTCCCACTTACATCGAACGTGCCGTTGACATAACTTTTATTTTATTAATTTTCTCTTTGGGGGGCCTCAGCCTATCGGCTTCATTTGGGCTTCCTCGTCTTTCCCGTGTGAAGGATCAGGACTCGCTGGCCCCCAAACACACCTCCCTTGTTCCAGGCCTGGCACTTTTGTACTTCGGGTCAGCCATGCTACCTCTCTATGACTGAGCCCTAAGGGCCTGCGCAGTCGGACGCTGTGTCTTGGTCCACCCGATGGGACTGAGTCGGCCCCATGTTTGTGCCAAGGCGTATTTTTAAATTTTTATTATTTTTATTATTTTGATTATTGAATTTGTAGCCATTGACCTCCATTGTGTTAATAAATCGGTATTTTCCATTTCCATTGTTTGTCGTTTGTGCTGCCAACTAAATTGTAAGCTAGTGTTTTCAGTGGGTTGAGTTTGGTTGGCAGCACAAAAGAACCTTCCCTGTCCCCTCTGCTGTTTACAGCTGCAGGCATTGACGTCATTTGGAGCACATAAGGTCACTGAGGTGACAGGTCAGTGGTTGTGCCAACGCTGTCAAGTGATGCACGCTTTACCCACCGCCACCCCTTCTCCTCCATTATTCTAGGCCTTTTTCTTCTTGGGACTGACTTCGTCTTGTCAGGTGTGGGCTTCCTCGTCCTTCCCGCGTGAAGGATCAGGACTCGCTGGCCCCCAAACACACCTCCCCTGTTCCGGGCCTGGCGCTTTTGTAGTTCGGGTCAGCCACACTACCGCTCTACGACTGAACCCTAAGGGCCCACGCAGTCGGACGCTATGTCTTGGTCAAGCCGATGGGACCGAGTCAGCCCCAGTTTGTGCCAAAGTGTATTTTAAAATTTTTATTATTTTGATTATTGAATTTTTAGCCATTGACCTCCATTGTGTTAATAAATCGGCATTTTCCATTTCCATTCTTGTTTGTCGTTTGTGCTGCCAAGTAAAGTACAAACTTCGTACATTATGTATTGTGCTAACAACTAGCAAATACTCAATACTCTACGTATACTACTTTATTCATTATACACCTTATGTGCATGCACGAAGCTCATGAAACGTGTATGTGCACTGAATATAAAGGTTCAATTACAGTTTATACACTATTATTTAAACAAAGTTTTAAATACCATATATGTCATTTACACATTTTACACAACATTTCAGTTTATCTAATAACATTACTTTTTAAAATCTATGACAGTAGTACAGTAATTGTCCTTATAGGCCTAAATGCAACTATTATACTTTTAGCAAAAGCCATTTCCTGATTTTTTTATGTTATATTTAGTCTGTCTTTCTAATTTTAAGTAACATTTCATTTAGTATAGTTGATATGGAAAATTTGTGTCGTCTTTTGCGATACGAGTTTCTCCAATTCGATATTTGGAGCCATGCCGAGTGTCTTCTTACTTGTCGTATAGTTCTAATACGATATGTATTATCAAAAAAATATTCGCTAATATTGTATGTTTTATAAAGCATTTTAAAATTTGGCAGGTTATATTTCTTAAGTATGTCATTTGTCGATATATTATATGTAGCGCTAAATAAAACTTTCGTTGCCTTATCTCACTTCTGATAGTATCCAAAATTCATAAAGAATTTTCTTCACTTTAAGTTCAAAATAGTTAGAGAAAAAAACAGAAGTGGTATAATTTTTCTGACTTATTTAAGTATTTCAATATGTGTGTAGAATTTCCAATTTCCATCAAGTTCAAGTAACGAAGATACCTGTGCAATTGTTGGGCATCTAGTACATTTCAAGTTTTCCAAGCAGTTGACTTCATGAGAATGAATATTGCATTTTTTTTCTCTCAGTAATTGAAGTTGCTATGTGCAAAAAATGTGCCTTTTCATTATTGATATACAGTTCATTGGTCTTTAGGTATTGATTTAAGAGTTAAAATCTGTTTGTAAATGTTTAACCGTTATATCCTGTTTCTTCTTGATAGACGTCAAGAGAATGTAATCAGCATATAGGAAGATGCTGCTTTTATGTATTCCTTCTGTAATGTCAATGATATGGATAATAAACAATAGGGGGCCAAGGATTGACCCTCGTGATACTCTAAACTGTACATTGGACCATTCACTTTGTGTGCATGCAATTTGTACACAGCTTTGTCTATTATTCATATAACTTGCTAGTATACTAAGCAATTTCCCACATATGCCCATGTTATAAAGTTTATTTCGTAGAATGTTATCATCAATTGTGTCAAATGCCTTTTTAAGGTCAATAACAATTAAACCGATATGACTGTTTTGATCTACTGCATTAAGCATTAAGCAATGGTTCCAAATCCCTGTCAAATCCATATTAAGCTTTCTTTTTTAGATGAAACTTATTTAGAAATTTATATATTCAGTTAGAAAGTATTTTTCAATAATTTTTCTTAAGAATAGGAAGTAGATCAATTGGTCTATAATTACTAAGCAATTTCTTTTCAGTTTTTAAATAAATAGGTCTTGTAATTTGCTTTTTTAGGCTCTGGCCAAATTTCTGTATCAATATTTTCATAAAATCTGCGGTTTGTTCTTTACTGTTTACAAAGTATTCTAAAAGGAAGCTATAATGACCACAAGATTTTTTTTTTGTTTTAGATTTACCTTAATTGATATAATATCCTCTTTAGTTGGTTTTAGCACTTGAATAATGTTAACACTTGTAATTTTAGAAAATTGTTGTTCAACATCTTTGTCAAGTTATGTTTTTTCATTTTTTTTTTTTTTTGTAATTTGAGAAGTGGGAGCTCTTGGTTGAATTGTTTGGCAAAATTATTGCATAGACTCCGATCATCAATGTCATGAAAATTTTTCTTTAGTTCCGCATCAAGATTACCTTTGTTTTTCTTTTTGCCAACACATATTGAATTGAATTTATCGCATATGTTTTTATTACCATGTTTATTCCTGTCAATAAAAAGTTTTGTAATAGTCTAACTTAGCAAACTGAACTTGTTTTTTTACAGTTTTCTTAAAGGTTTTGTATTTTTCGAAGTCTTTTGCATCAAGAGATTTAGTTTTGGAAATAGTGCTTCATAATTTATTCTTTCCATTCATTAATTGTAGCAGTTCCAAGTTCATCCATTCTTGTGTTTGCCTATTTTTCATTTAAAAAAATATTTTATAGGGTTTTGTCATCGTATTCTTTATATATATATATATATATATATATTACCACTTTCTCAAGTTCATTATATATGTGATTAGGATTACTAATTGAATGTAGGTATTTCCAATTCTAGTTTTTAATTATAGATTAATTCATTTATGGTTAAGCTGTTGGTAATATGTTTTCCTAATACTTGTACATTTTTTTTAAGTTCTCTGCACACCAAATTCGGATTGCCATAAAATAGTGATCTGCTATTTTAATTTTAATTACAAAAGAGTTATACAGGAGGTTAGTTAATTTACTGTAAATTAAGTTAATGTATGATTTTGTAATTTTTTTTCTTTGATCTCAACTCTTGTTGGGGAGTTGATGTGTGTAGTAAGGCCTAATGTAGCCATGCAGTTCTCAAATCCTTCAATCTCATATCTTCCATTCGGATCTTGACAGCCTTCCAGTATATTGAAATTAAAGTATCCTAATAAAAGAATGTTGCAATTTATGGGAATATTTTTAATGTATTCTCTAAGTTTCGTATGAAATGCTGTCTGCTAGTTGAAGATTTTTAATAAACAGTTATTATTTCAAACAATTTTTTGTTAATTTGTATTACACTGGACACAATTTCATTTTTATCAATTTTAACCTTTTTGCAAACATCATTGTAATCGTATTTTCATTGAAGAAGAGCAGGATTCCTCGTCCTCTATGTTCTGCCCTGTAGTTTGCAAATTGTGAATAGCCTTTTTTATTTGATATAGAGCACGTTCATCTTCTGTTAAATTTACTTCAGTCAGAGCAATTACATCCCACTGAATATCTGCAGATAAAATTCTGCCAGCCACATATCCCAATGCAGTCTACAGCTACGTATATTTGTATGTACACATTTTATGTTATTGGTTGTAGCACAGCTTAGTAACGCTTCAACGTCATGAAATTTTCACAAATTTCTTTAATATGTATGTCGTCCGTTTCATCTATGTTTCTGTTGATTTTTTGGATTTTTTCTTGCAAAGGTGTCAAACTTGTCTTACTTTCTCTTCTTGTTATTTTAGGCTATTTACATTTGCTATAAGGTCTTCTTCACTTTTGATGTATTTTGTTGTTCGGTCTTTTTCGTCTTGTTTCACCTGAATTTTGCCGTCCTTCAACCAAATGAATTTATGATTTTGCTAGAGTTCTGGCTTTGCCTTCCGTAGTAAGGTTTTATAGATAGACGTAAGATGTTCATTAATGAATAATATATGCTCAGTGTTATTGTTTCCGAAGATATCATGCTTATTGAGGTATTTTCTGTTGTTGTTCGATTACGGCTATATTGAGAGTTTTCTTCTTGTAACTGTTTCAGTGATTTGACCGTATTTTTAATATCGGTCATATCCTGAGGATATATTTCATTGTTTTCTGTTTTATCATTCTTTCCAGGTTGATTCTGCGTTTTACTTTCCATTTGGTCGAGTCTACCTTTAAGTATTTTGTTGGTTTCTTTCACTAGTTTTAGCTCTTTTTTCAGCACATTGTATTGTTAATATGATCTAGTAGTATACGTATGTTGTCATTCAAGGTCAAAGGCCATCAATTTTCTTCTTGAAGCGACCAAAATCGTCTTTGGGGTGGGGGGAAGTGTTCTTCATCAGTAGAGTTTACTTCGTCGTCTTTATCTGCTTGTTTTTTGTAAGAGTTTTTTGCCGTTCTACACTGTCGGCAATTCCACGCTTTATACTTTTCTTTCCCCACTGCATTAATTGTTGATTCAGAAATACCAGAGAATTTTTTTTCATGGTGAATTTTCCCATTTCAATTCGCAGAGATAAGGAACTCATCTTCCCCTTTTGTTAGTTTATCTTCGCATTCTCCACATCTTGCTATTTTTTGTGTTATGTTGCAAACAAGTAAAAAGAAAAACGTGAATGGCCATTGTCCGCTTTCTTTTTTTGTTTTAGGTTACACCTGTCGCACAAAAAATCCGAGTGGTACACACAGACTTCCGTATATTTTGCTCGCATTCGTCCATCGATTGTGCTGGTGTTTAAGCTCCGAACTTCTAAGATATTCACTCAAGAAACTCACGGAATGTCTTGAAATGATCAGTGTTGATTCATTGTTATTTACAATATTAAAAGATAACAGTATAGGATCGCTTAGTAATTTTAATTTGTATAACAATATACCTTAAAAGTTAGTTTGCACCATTATCTTTCATTTAACCCCTTCGCGACCAGCTATATAATTCATTGTTGCACAGCTTACACCAGATTGCTGCAATGCAGTGAAGCATCAGCATGCAGCATTGTTTGTGCGGTACAGGGAAGCTTCCATGGCACGCACGGTATGTGTAAAATATATTTTATAATTATGTTACACCAAAGAACACATAATACAGTGTGAGCAAGCATCCATCGTAGCATCCATGAAATGCAGTGAAGACCAGTATGTGCCCATATGGACTATTAAAATTACAGTACAACAGTGCGGGGAAGCTTTCATGGCAGACACAATATGTGTAAAAAACGTTTTCTAATTATATAACACCAAAGAACACATAATACAGAGTAAGCCAGCACCCGTCATAGCATCCATGGACTACAGTGAAAACCAGTGTGTGCCTATATGGACAGCAATACGGGGAAGCTTCCATGGCACACACAATATGTGTAAAATACGTTTTCTAATTATATAACACCAAAGAACATACAATACCGTATAAGCAAGCACCCGTCGTAGCAACCGGGTACTGCAGTGAAGACCAGCTAAGTGTTTGACCGTACGGACTAAAAATATTCATGTTTCATGGCTGCACAATTGTCGCCACTATAGTCCCAGGATGCTACAATGGAAATTTGTTTGTACCTTCAAACATTTTTCTAAAAATAAGCATACAAAACGCAGGGCCAAAAATGTACTTACCAACTTGATGTCCGTGTTGTTGCTTTATATCCATTACACAATGATTTAGATGATTTTAGCACTATGTCGTGCTGCAGAACTGAAGTATTAAGCATTTCACAGTAGGTTTAGTGTGAAGCTGTAGCGGATTGTAGTATATTGAAGCAATGATTATTCCACACTAAGACTACACAAAAACTGAATCACTAAGGCGCTCAATATTTTTTAGGCTACACTTTGAGAAAACACACGGAGTGATGGATTGAGTTTTCAAGCACTTTAGAATACATACAATTTTATGTAGCATTAACTCCTCTGCTTTTAGTACACCAGCAATTATTTACATTTTTTTCTTGCTTCTGAAGACAACATGCGTGTATAGGCATAACTGTGATATTCGGTAAAATGAGTGTCTCCACACAATCCCGGATTGTCCTCACACCCAGGGCACATTGTCCTCACACTTTGTCATATTTTTTGGCGGTAACAAACTCTGCATGGTTTTGTTAGTCGCTTTTTGTGAGCAGTGGGCGGAATTTTGACTAAACCATGCACAATTTTTGCGGGAGCTCTTTGCCTTGGAGACACACCCTGCTCCTTCATTGCTGCATATCCTACACTGTTGCACAGAAGGAGTTATTCACACGTGTCTGTTATAAAATTTGAAAAAGGAACGGTTTCATCTTTGCAGTATTCATACAGGATTTTAGCATTGAACATGGTTCTAGCAATAACATGAATACCCAGTTTTTTTTAACCAAGTGTAGGATTTTCTGGTAGGATTGTACGGTTTCATGGTTTGGTCAACGACATCAACAGAGCCCATGTACTCGTTGTATTTTTCTATTTGTTTTGGTTTTTTCAAAAACTGAGTTTTCCCTCCAGGCAAGTATCTCACTTTTTCTGTATAACCAGCAGTATACTTCGTGATAAGGACGGGTACGTTTTTTTTATCATTGTAACGTACCAAAAGTAAACTGTCTTTTCACAAAAAAAAACGATTGAGTTACTGCAAGGGGCTCATCTAATATTTTCTTTGGGAGACCTCTATTTGTACATATGGTACCAGTGACTAAAGTGTTATGTTGTAAAAGAAATTCCGCTAGCCTAACTGACATGTACTCGTTGTTTAAAACAATATGACGACCTACATCCAGTGAATTTTGAGCTAAAAAACAACAATGCGTTCGGACAAAGAGAGACCTCACTGTCAGGAAAGAATGGAATTTTGTACAAGTCTCTTCCAATGTAAATTGCGAAATTCCAGGTGTAGCCGTACAGTTTTGGGTTTCTAGTGCACAGACAGAAAAGTTTTATTCCAAATCGAGCTCTTTTCGTTTTTATATATTAGCGAAAGTGAAGCCTACCTTTATAAAGCAGTAATGATTCATCCACTGCTACGTGTTCTCCAGGATCTACAATATTCATACAGTTTATTTTACCATAGCACAAAATTGCACTAATCTAGACAGCAGTTTTTTTTATCAACTAATGCTGGGTCTGAAAAGCCTAAAATCGCCAAATGCTGCAAAAGCGATTTCTACTCATGACTGCCTTGCAAAAGCATGGTGGACTAGTTACCAGTAAACTGCTACACAAGTAGTCTGAAATTTTGGGCAACTGCACCACTCCCATCAACAACAAGAGCGCAAAAAAACTTTCAGTTCAGGCACAAACAACTTGCTCCATTTTAGGCCTGAAATTCGCTCCTTGCATGCAGGCTTCTCTGCGAAGTAGGTGTCGGCACGGGCGTTTGTCCATTTGCCGATATTGTCTTTTATTTTGTCTGAAATAAATGCCTGAAAATAATCCGTTGGCTCTGAAGGTTATCCAGAGCAACTCCTGGATGAACGTCTTAATCTGTTTTTGGTTCAGGAACTGAAATCAGGCGATTGTCGTAGAAATGATCGGACAACAATCTCCAGCCATCAACATCACGTAGTCCTACCTCCGTCTCGAAATCGCCCCATTCACTTTCCGAAAACACGTTTTCCGAATCTGTTTCGTCTTCATCTTCACATTCAGGAGCATAATCTAAATCTTCCCCGTCATCTGAAACGTAAGGATCACTCATGACTGTTCACTTTTGGCCCCAACAATCAAGCACAAGCCACGCAAAAATGACGCACTTGAGCGTAAGCCAGCGTGCTAGCCATCGCGGCAGCCAGTATTGTTTGAACACGGAATTCCCATGTTGTCATTTTCATGTCATAATAACGTGAATAAATAAATGAACATCTGTCTATAGCAGACCCACGCGTTGGTTGCTTGTTTTGTCTCGGGAACCAGAAAGTCGGCCGACAACCAGAAGGAATGTGAATGTGGTTCGGCTTGCGCGCATCACTGTTACAAACGCATGTCCGTTCGTACCTGGTCCGTTCGTACCTGGGCGCGAATGGGTTAACAAAAAATCCTTTAGTTTCAACTCTCTTTTATTATTATATATTAACAATTCATTTGGAAATCTGTTAAAAATGTTTGGAAAATAATAATCTCTCCTTCTTGTACCATAATAATTGTTGTACCACTTTGGAACACTGAATTTGTGATTATTATGCCTTAATCTATTTCTTTTCTCCTCATTGTATTGCTTGTGAGTATTATTAAAATAGTTTCTAGTTATGATTTTCTGGTCTCTAAGTTTTAATATTGTTAAAATTTTCTTTTCTCGATATAATGTTGATACTTTTTTATTATTGTTTCTAAAAAGTACTTTTACAATTTTATTTTGGATTTTCTGCAGCCTGTTTATTATTTAGTCAGAAGTAAAACCGAAAATTTCTAACCCATACCGTATGGGACTCTCTACCCATGCATCATATAGGATTTTTATATTTTTCTTATGCAATATATTACAGACCTGATACAATTTCGACAAAATACCACAAAGTTTATTAATGAGTTCAGTAATATGTTTTTTATTTAAACTCCGATGCATGTCAATTGTCATACCCAAATATTTTGCGTTTTGTTTTATTCCAATTTTTTACATTTATTTTCGCAATTCATGTGGTTATTGCTGTTTTCATGAAATGAGAATTTTCGTCATGTATAATTATACCTAAATCATCTTTTATTGTCATTTTTGGCACTGTTATGTTCACGAAAAAAGTTTTATCATCACTAATATACATTTCATTTTCAATTAGCCAGCAGTTTAAAAGGTCAAAATCATTCTGTAAATATTTTTAATTTATTGTAATTAAAAACATGTCATCAGCAAAAAGGTAAAATATCCTATTTTTTATTAATTCATTGATATCGTTTGTATATATTAAGAACAATAGTGGGCCCAAGACTGAGCCTTGTGGCACTCCATATCACACTTCAGAGAAATCGCTATATATTCCAACAATTTTAACAGTTGTTTTTCTATTTTTTTGGTAGCTCTTCACTATTTCAAGCATTTTTCCACAAATACCAATTTTTTTCACATTTTTAAATTAGGATTTGCATATCAAATGAGTCAAACGCCTTTTGTAAGTCAATTTGTATAGCACCAACACATATGTTCCCTCATCCAACGCTTTCACGATAATGTCATTTAGTTCAATTAAAAGTTCAGTAGTTCCGTATTTCTGGGTGTAACCGAATTGTAGTTTCGTTAACAACGAATTTTTTTCGCAAAAGTTTCTAATTCTTTTAGCGAAAAACATTTCAAGTATTTTATCAATTACTGATAATATAGAAATTGGTCTGTAATTATTATAATTTGTTTTCTGCCTTAAAACTTGAATTTTAAGTTCATCTGGCCAACATTCATTTTTTATAATGCTATTTATAACAATACTTAATTGCAATCGATAAATTTTCTTTACACTCTTTTAAGTGGTAAGTTTTAATACTATCTATACATGTTGAAAATGTGTTTTTCAATTCCATTATAATGTTTCCAATTTCTTCTTCTGTACATTCTGTAATAAATATTGATTTTTGAGTTCTATTTCTTCTGTTTATTGTATTTTTATAAGTATTTAGAAAAAAATTCCTGATATGAAGTTTCTTATTTTTTCATAATTTTTTTT
>JAHWFP010225061.1:0-45268 GCA_023313725.1 Lithobius niger | reverse complement strand
AAAAAAAAAGGTAAAAAAGGTTGTATGTCAAACAAACAACCTTTTTAAAAAAAAGCTAAACAAAATCTCATCCATCGTCATTAGTTCAGGTTTTGCGAACAAATAACAACGGACAAGATTTTTTCCCCATTACACGCAACCATATATTCCGGTTTTCACTAAATGAATCCTTAATACTGTAACCTTCTGACTTTGTTTTTGCACCAAATAAAAGGGTTCGTAGGGTTTGTATTGAAATGTTCATTTGATTACAATCTGGATTAAATTTGCAAGATCTCTTGAAAATAGTAGCCTAATCAATGCGGAGCTCTTTGACATGAGAGTAACGTAAAAGCCCTGTATTATTGATCAATTTCTATGCTATGAAATGTTCATCTGGAATATTAGTGTATAAAATTAACACTTAGTAGAAATCTAACATGTTACGCTTATTCTACAAAAACAAATTATAGAGGCAGTGGCGCATTGGCTGTTTAACAAAGGATTATAGATGACACAATACGATATAGGATCTGGCTTATTTCTTGTACTACGGAATTGACCTGTTACACAACGTTGAGTAACGGGTTCAGGGAAATCACAGTTCATGAGGACTAAATTATACATGGCGACTAACAACATCCGCCCTACATGTTTACCCAGCATAAGGATCTTACATACTTATAAATCTGCTTACCGTATTTTCACATGTCAAATGGTTTCATTTACTTTAGTTCATAATAGGTGAATTGAAACGAACACATCTACGTAATTCAAGTTTTGTTGCCTAGTAATGATCTCCAAACACGTCTTCCCTAAAAGATGACGGAATCCAGAGTACATTTTAAGCAACAAAGCATTCCACAGAACTACACACCACTTCTCAACAAAGAAGTTCAACTTAACGTTAACATCGATATTATCATTGATAATTATAACTTCAAAACACATACCCTTCAATATTATAAAGACTCGTTAATACAGATAACACCTGTATGTTTCATTTGGAACTGGAAGTCACTTTCTCACACTCTTTAGGAGGTCTCGTTGGTTTAAAAACCTCTTCATTTCCAAGATGGAAAGCATGATGTGAAAGTGCTTGTGTTTTAGCCTTGTTTTAAAGTTAAGGACTTCTCTTAAGTTACTCAAATTACATCAGGCTATTAACGTCTTCTCATCCGCATCCTTTCATAATATTTCATATTCACCTTCTCGCAGATCAGACATTATAATTTAAGGTTGTTCAAAATTTACTTATGCACGATTATAGTCCAAAAATTACATTAAAAAAAACACACTAAAATTCGACGTTTCAGAAGCCGTTATAAAATCAGGAATTTTTGTCTCTCGGCATCACTCTGCACTTTTCAAACTTTTCAGTAGCAGCCTGAAGAAAACTGTCAAGTGTGGAATAACATCAAGCCCCTTAAATGACAGTAGAAAATTCACCACATAGCACATACGGTTTTGTTAACCTTCATTAAAAGTTCGAAACTCATTTTCGCTCACTTTCAAAATGCAGATTTATTAACAATACCTTGCTAATTTTCGACTGAAATGCTTCAGTCTTCATCAGGCATCCTAGGTAATTGGCTTTTCTACATCTCCCCTACTGGTTTTTTGAACACGGCAACCATTTTGAAAAACATTGTGGCCTCCGGTATTTTCAACGCTGCTGCGTTCCTGCTTTTCTCGTTCGCTCGTTTCCAACCACTTGCGCTGGAGCAGGAAATCAAATTCTTTTCCCACTAGGTGCACAATATGCGGGTTTGATGGCCCCTGCGTGTTCATCAGTGGGACAGAATGTCTTCTGTGGTGTTGGATGGCGATTGATTCTAGGCACCTAAGGTGGGTGTCACTCGCTGTGTTAGAGCTGATGAGTGTTTGTGTTTTCTCCCACCCAATGGGATTTTTTCAACATATCTAAAATGAGGCGGTGGGACAAACTCGGGAAGAGCTTCTCCACATCAAACGACACCATGACATCATCTTCGTCTAATTTTAGCTTCCCGAGCTCAACAAGGAGGTATTCCGTTATGTTGGAAAAATCCCGTAAGAAGCGAAAAGTTGAAGGGAAAGTATTTGAACGTGACAGAGCAATGTTAAAAGTGCTCCTCTCGTCGATATATGTAGAATTTGGTGGAGAAGTGTTCTGGCAAACCAAGGGAGCACCCATGGGATATTCAAGCTCTCCGATCATAGCCGAAATTGTCATGCAACATCTTGATGCCTTCATTTGTTCTAGCATGCTGGCAATTAATCTCTGGAAAAGATTTGTAGACGATATGGGAGCAATGTTAAAGCGCAGTGACTTAGAAAGAGTGTGTGAAAAATTGAATGGATGGCACCCTGATCTCTCGTTCACCCTAGAAAAGAAAAAGAGGGGTCCCTTCCATTTTTGGATGTTCTGATTACTAGAACAGAAAGTGGGAAAGTTACTTTTCAACTGTACAATAAAACCAACAGCTTTACAGAGGGGCATCTCATATTCCTCTGGACACCCCAAGGAACAACTTAAAGCCATCTCCCTGAATGAATTCTCACGTCTCTTCAGAAATTCCAGTGATGAAAGAATGGCCACGCCACATATTCAGAAAGCAAAAGGAAGATTTATCCAACTAAGCTACACAGGAGGTCTCCTGAATGCGCAAATTAAAAAAGCAAGAGGAATCGCAAAGAAACAAGCAAATGAGAAAGAACGAGAAAGTGAAACGTTACAAAAGGGAAGAGTGGGATTAACCTATTTGAGAGGAGTGAGTGATAAGGTCAAAATCTTGATCTCCAAGAAAGGATTTACCACCTTCTTTAGAAGGAGCGCGAATCTTAAGTCACTTTTGATGAAAAGCAGAAAAACTCAAATTGAGAGTAAAAGTGCTGAACGAGAAACGCAGAAAATGAGAGATGAGCAACCCATGGGAAATGTGGCTAATACCAGAGAAGGCATGTATCGTGTCCCATGCAATGGGTGCAGTGCTGTGTACATCGGTGAAACGAGAAAAGGAGTAAGAACGAGGATTGGCCAACACACAAGTGACACCAGGAATAAAATGAGAGACAACAGCATTGTACTCCATTGCATGGGCACTGAACATAGCATTGGATGGGAGAAAACAAAAACGCTCATCAGCTTTAACACAGCGAGTGACACCCACCTTAGGTGGCTAGAATCAATCGCCATCCAACACCACAGAAGACATTCTGTCCCACCGATGAACACCCAGGGGCCATCAAACCCGCGTATTGTGCACCTAGTGGGAAAACAACTTGATTCCCTCTTCCAGCGCAAGTGGTTGGAAACAAGTGAACGAGAAAAGCAGGAACGCAGCAGCATTGAAAATACCGGAGCCCACAACGTTTTTCAAAATGATTGCCATGTTCAAAAAACCAGTAGGGGAGATGTAGAAAAGCCAATTACCTAGGATGCCTGAAGAAGACTGAAGCATTTCAGTCGAATATTAGCAAGGTATTGTTAATATCTGTATTTTGAAAGTGAGCAAAAATGAGTTTCGAACTTTTTACGAATGTTAATGAAGAGTTTCAAAGTACATCCAGTAACGGTTTTTTCAATACGGTTTTGTATTTCTGATTTGTGAGCTCGAGCGTTTTTTCGTGGAGAACATCAGTATGATATGAACTCTCATAGTCATAGTATTTCAAATCAGGGTCATATTTTTAACTTCTTGGCATAGTAAAACGTGTTCGACTTCTCAGCTAAGATACTACACAAGTTTTCGTGGAATTTCTTTTTCTTGCCATACAGTGAACTAATTCAAGGTTCATCTGTGTCACACAATGTTCAACACTTACTGTTTGCCGAATAACAAGGTTCATTAGTCATGAGCGGCTTACCTTTGTTCTTCTGAAAGGTTGCAGAACACGCTTCTTAAAAAGGAACTACTTTGTAACATTAACTCAATGAAATATAAGCTGTCAAAAAAAAACACGCTATTAGTTTTGTTTCGCATTAAGACAAATAGTTTAACATGAAACATTGTAAAACCAACAACAGGTAGGAAAATACACGTTTTTGGAATGTAGTGCAAGCACAGTCAAGGTACGTCCTTTTTTTATCATGTGCTGTTGTCTGCATCAACCTTAACAGAAAACTAAACCCCATGGTTTAAAATGTGTGTATATGACACACTTAAAATAAATTTGTAATTTATGCAAAGTTTCTACAGGGTTCCCACTAAAATACAGAAATCAATTTCCCTGAATTTTCCAGAATAGAAAAGTCATTTTTCAAGCCATTTACTGTAATTTTAGAAAGGAATTTTTTTTCACATATTTTACCAGTTTAGTGTTAAAAAGGCTGAAGCTTTTAGTTGGGAAATACACGAATTAAAATCCAATTTTTTTCCCAGAGTTTTCCAGGTTTTTTTTGTAAAAAAATCAGAGAATTCTCCGAGTTCTCCCCGAGTTTCAAACGAAGTTCAAATTCCTTTAGTTTTCCAGGTTGGTGGGAACCCTGTAGCACGAATATTATTTACGCAAGAATTGATTTTATAACTGTGTTTTCAATTACACCGGCACGAGACAGCGAACGTGACTTCGAGCTAGGCACAGCTGTGACGTCACAGTTCATCAGTTACGTGACATCTGCTCCTCGCGTCAGTGCACTGCGCGAGTGCACAAAAGAAAGTGGAGTCGTCTCCATCATTGTCGTAGCCAAGGCAACCGTACCACTCAAGTGAAGCTACAGCAGTGACATCCAGACTTCGACAGAACCATACCTGTTCGAACCAACTTGCGATGCAAAACACAAATCCAAGTGATGGAAATTTGATTCACGTACAGCAAAAAAAACCTTGGGATCCAGCCACCGATGGCCACGAAGGCATTGTAACGGCTTGTTTGAGTATTGAGCATTAACGATTAGCTATACCAAAACTCAAATCTTAAATTTTATTACACTGACTTTGAAACCTGCACCAAAGTGTGGCTTTATTACTTTTAAACATAAACATTAAGGAAACTCGAAAAAGATTGTTACCGCCCATACTGTGAAACCAAAACAACACTGTGTAATATTGTGTTCTTTGTTATGAAAGTGAGCGAACACGTACTTTGTTGGAGTTTTGCACATTAAGGAAAACGTAAGTGGGGGGAAAAAAGGCAACACTAATTTAGTAATTTTAATTTGGAGCTAATCCTTGTAATTGAGCTTGTCTACGTAGAGCGTAGCAACCAGAAAGAGCTTCCTTTGTTAAGCACATGCGCTTGTCACCTGATGAACCGTGATGTCATGCAAACGAGACATCACTCCGAAAATTGACAGCGATAAAAAGGCGTTTGCTAGAAAAGCAACTTTATAAAATTACTAGCCTACGCAAATACTGTAAGGCGTAAGCAAATCCCGTTCTTCGCATACGTTTTTTAAGTACATTACCATACGATATTGACATTTAATATGGTAGGGTTTAGCTGTTCTTTAACTTTGAACCTCCCTTTTCATCCATTTCATACATTCTATGCCACATTCATTACATTAGTACATTAATAATATTGGATAAGGGTTTCCAGAATTTTTGACCCTAGAATTATGCAAAATTAATCAGCGATTAAATATTCATGGAAATATTCATATTGAACAGAAATTAAAGTAAAAGTAAAAGACTAAACATGTGACACGCGTTTCAATGAATGGTTGAACACCGCTGACTGCAACTTCCGATATCCCAACCTTCACAGCTTTTTCCATTTGCTCCTTAAACACATAACCAAACATACCATCGCACAAATTGTGAATCTGCTGAGCAACAAACCAAAGTTGTTTTTTTTTAATTTAAACTCAACAATGTTCAGAATTGTAGCCATCTATATAAGTCGTGCCATATTGTGATACAGTAGTCGTCTCAGTATTAAATCAGGGTGGTTTCGGTAGAGCCTACATATATGACAAATGGATATTGGCCTTTACCTTACATTTTTCATTTTCTTTCCCCCCTCTCCATTTCTATATTTATGTTCTAAAAGTAGTAGCAAGTCAGAATTTACTCTCAGATCAACATACCATAGTCATTCAGGGAAGAATAACGCTTGTTTGAGTGGTGGAGAACACCTCGATAATTGGGTACGTCCATTTTTGTGCTCCGCAATTCATGATCTGTTTTCAAACTTTAAGAAGCCTGTGATATGGATGGATGACAGGAGAAGCTTTAGGAAGGTAGCGTGGGTATTTGACTCTATTCCGAGTCGCTGTGTGTGCCTTATTCGTGAAGAAAATTATATTTGAAATCTCCGCTTCGTTTTCGGCTGGGCGTGGCGCGTTCGTGTTGCAGACTGTTCGTTTGTGACGTCACTGAGTGCATTCGCAAATCATCGTCACTACGATACCGACCTCGTTCCAACGAAGTTCATAAGACAGCAGCTTTTTTTAATATTTTTTTCTTCGTTTTTGCAACTGCTTCACGAGTGAACACTGCCGTATTTTCCATATTGTGAAAACAAATTCTTTTTTTTTTTTTGCTTTTTCCCTGTTTTTGCCGCCCTCATCTGGCACCATGGATCAACAATGCGCCTCTACACCACGCTCCGTATTAGGGGAGACATTTGACGATACCGTAGCAAACGGGAATACCACACTGGTTCATTACCCTGGAAGTAGGATATCAACGCTATTCTATGATGCAGTGGACCTCCCACCCATTTCTGACTCAAACCTCCTCGCTAGGATGTCTCACATAGAGTTTCACCTTAAATCTATGGACGAAAATTTGTCCGTTTTATCCGAAAAAATCCATTCCATGCTTGACTGTTCAAGAATGGAGAAAGATCTTGACCTCAAAATTGACTAATATCCAGAAAACTCTTTCATACATCTCGAATGCTGACAAACAAATTCATGACTGCGTACCAACAACTGCTGCAGCACAAATCCAAAACTCCATCCTGTCATATTTCGGTCCCCTACTTACATCAAATTTTGAAAATTTGAAACAGGTGCTTATCAAAACCATAACGCAACAACAACAAGAACTTGATTCTAAATGGAGCCACTACCAGAAGTGCATACAGGATTCACTAAAAGAAGCGAACTGTGTGGCTTCCTCTAGCCTACATAAATCCTTCCTAGAGCCGGGGCATATCGGAAACAATTTGTTTTTTGAAAATGAGTCTGTTGCTACAAAGGTGGTTCTTACCTCGGTCCTTGGTTGTTCACGGGACGGGCTGTCGATTCTTTCTTCCCATTTAGACCGAATGGATTCCCAATCCAAGCCCGACCAAGAGAAAAGCAGCGTAAAAAACCCGGGTTCCTCTGTCAGTTCTGTTAGAGGACCACAGTGCAGTAATGCATCTGGGCATGATCCTCCAAACGATACTTGCATTACTACAGCCTTGAGCACTTCACAGGGCCAACAACCCAATCTACTCGAAATTTCAGACAACAATCTTCCTAATAACATTACAGTAAGGCGCACGAAGAAGGCAAAAGTGAAAAAAACACTCCCAAACCACACGACCAGTAACCACAGCATTAGTAATTCATCATACGACCTACGTGAGCGAGGATCCGTCAAGGACAGCTACGAATCTGTTTCAGTTCTTTGCGACCGAAAAAAATGAAGAATACGAAAGTAAAAGGGTGGAAGTAAACTCTCCAAAACACATTCCGAAAGCCATTGAACATCACCCATATCACGACTCCACAAAACATCATACATGAAAGAAACAATCAGTAATTTTTGGTGATTCTCATGTGCGTTCCCTCAGGGGTAGTTCGTCTAAAAAATCCAAAACCTGGTGTTGGCCCGGAATCAAGGCCGAAAACCTTTTACTGCACATCCCATGCGTTGTGCATGGAACTGAACAAGATGCATCTTTTATTGTGTGTGCGGGTTCGAACAATGTGGGAATTAATCAGCCAGATTCCATTGTACACACTCTGTCAGACATTGCCAACGAAATCACCTCTTTACGTCCAAACGCTGAGTTTACTTTCGTTGGACTATTCCCTAGGCTAACTAGGGGTAAACGTTCTGAAGACATTATGGTTTGTGACACAAATAATCTTCTAAGATCTCTATGTGTCAAAAAGGGATATAATTATGTGTCTATTGATGAAAATCTGTGCTCCGATGTTACCCTCTTTGCTAGAGATGGATACCACTTAACCAAAAAAGGAAAATTGGCTCTACAGCTTGAGATAATACGTGTAAACGCTGAATCGGAAAACCTACATCACTAATGGGGCCCCACCATCCCAGCGTTGCACCTTCCCAGGTTGTTCACCCAAACATAGCCAATGATATACCGTCATGTGTTGGCATTCACAGTATTTTGTTCAATGCACGCAGCATTGTAAAAAACCGGGGCAGCCTAGCTACCCTCCTCGAAACCGAGATCTACGATCTTATTTTTATTATTGAAACTTGGCTGACACCTTGCATTACTGACTTTATGGTTCTCGGTAACTCGTCGTACAGCCTTCTTCGAAATGACCGTGGGTCAAGAGGAGGTGGTTTGGCTGTTCTTTATAAGACCGGTATGCATATCCTTTGTGACACTGTTGCTACTGGTGCTGAGGCTTTTAATGTTTTAATACCACACTCAAACCTTAATTTTATCTTGTGTTACTTACCAAACAGCTACTGTGATTTCTCGGTTAGGGAACTGTCTGATTTCATTAACAGAAGTGTGCGACCTGCCTTCGACAACATCATTTTGGGCGACTTTAATTTGTCATCCGCCGACTGGACCCTTTTCTCTGCTAGAGATAGACAACACCAGGCCTTCATTGACCAAATTAAGCCTCTGGGCCTAAACCAACTCGTCACCAAACCCACACGGGGAAACAAAATTCTTGACCTTATTTTTTGCGGAAATGAGCAGCTAATTTTCGATGTGGACGTTACTGTCCATTTTGGCACAAGTGACCATTGTATGATCACCTTTCGGTTAAACACCACTGTTTCAAGAAATGTGTTCAGTCCCTTACCCATAGGAAAAATAGATTTTACTCTCCTTCGCCCCATTTTGAGCAATACAAATTGGAATACCATCATTCCTATCCACTCTGAAAATGTTGATCTTGCTTGGTCTCGTTTCCATGCATATCTTGTCCAATGTATGAACAACTGCAGACAGAGTGTTCCCCGAAGGAAGAAAACAAATTCTCCATTGCCGGGTTCTCTGATAAAGCTTCGTCAAAGGAAACTTCTCCTTTGGCGCCGTTGGAAAAAAACACCTAGTGCCGAAAACCTTGCCATTTACAACACCATCCGCACACTTTACGCAACTTCTGCTAATGATTGGCTTCGTGCAAAGGAAATCAATGCTATCAGGGAGGGAAACCCATCGGCCTTATTCCGCTTGTATAAGCGTAACACCAACACTTCCAGGGCAGTGCCTCCACTCAAACTGGCAAATGATTTCATCACTGACGACACCCTTAAGGCCGAAATTTTGAATCAGTCTTTTGCGTCTAACGCTACCATTGACAACGGCAAACTTCCTACTGGCGTATTCTCATTGAAAAAATTAAATAGCTTCTGCAATGGCACTGTTAATTTCGACATTACCTCCGTTAAAAACTCTCTAAACAACTTAAATCAGAGCCATGCGGTGGGGCCCGATGGTTTTTCGGCTTACTACTATAAACAAATTGCTTACGAAATTGCTACCCCGCTTACCCGTATTTTTAATCTTTCTTTTCGTTCTGGCATTTTGCCCAAATCCTGGCGCACAGCAAACGTTGTTCCAGTGTTCAAGAAGGGTGATCCTTCAGACCATGGTAACTATCGACCAATCGCCCTTACCGTAGTGCCTTGCAAGGTTATGGAGTCTATTGTTAAAACCTTTATGCAGACGTACCTTCTGGAAAATGATATTCTTCGTAGCGACCAATACGGTTTCCTTCCGGGCCGTTCTTCAACTTGCCAGCTATTGAGCTGCCTTGACGTGTGGACTAGCGCTCTTGATCTCGGCGTCCAGACTGATGTCATCTATTTCGATTTTCAAAAGGCCTTTGAGTCAGTAGTACACTCGAAGCTGCTTGCTAAACTCGAGTATTTGGGTTTTACGGGTAAACTGCTGGCCTGGGTATCATCTTTTTTACAGGGTAGAACCCAACGGGTCCTTATTAATGGTTCAACCTCTTCCTGCAGTGCGATCTTGAGTGGTGTACCGCAGGGATCAGTCTTGGGTCCGCTCCTGTTCCTTATTTATTTAAATGACCTCGACTGTTCCCATGACTCATCCAACCTCTTCAAGTTTGCCGACGACTTGAAGTTGGGCAGGCATCTTCCGGAAGGTTTGTCTGACTGTATGTCCCTGTCTGCTGACATTAAGTATGTTCTGGACTGGAGCATCGAGTGGCAATTGCCGCTCGCTCTACACAAGTGCCAGACGTTTCATATTGGACCAGACCGATATGATTTTCAATATTGTTTGGGAGACACACAGCTACCCCCTGTCCGTACCATAAAAGACCTTGGTATTTACCTTAACTCTGATTTAAAGGCATCCCATCACTGTGATGTCATCACGAAAAATGCTTTTCGCAAGCTGGCAATTGTAAATCGACGCTTCATATCTGGTAGCATCCCAATTAAGGTCTGGGCCTTCCGGGTCTTCGTGCGACCTACTCTTGAGTATGCAAGCCAGGTATGGTCGCCCACTCTCTTGGGAGACATTGATAAAGTTGAACGTGTACAGTGCAGGTTCACCAAGGGGTTACCCGGTTTCAAAAATCTTCCTTATGACATTCGTCTGGAACGTGCGGGCCTGGAGTCGCTGGAACTGCGCCGTCTTCGTGCGGACCTGCTTCTTACCTATAGGATTGTTCATGGATTCCTTTCCGTCGATTTACCCTTTTTCGAACTTCATTCGTACAAGGCAACACGCGGGCATTCATTTAAGTTGGTGGTCCAGCCGGCTCGCACTGAATGTCGAAGAAGCTTTTTCTCGTACAGGGTCACACTAGTATGGAACGCCCTTCCCGAGAATGTGGTCTCTGCTCGTTGCCCTCAACACTTTAAGACATTACTCAGGGCATGCAACCTACACAATTTCCTTAAGCGTAAGCTCTACCGCTGACTTAATTTAATCACGGGACCAGTGTAAGTGGCACCTGCCCTTCTGTCCTCCCAGTCACTATTGTGGCTAAATCTTTATTATTATTATTATTATTGTAGCCCTTTAAGTGACTTTGTGAAACAGATCATCGTCAAAATCAGAAGTCAGATGTTGTAACGGAAAAATACGCACAAACCACAATTGCAGAAAGATATATTTGCTCTTGTTAAATTTTCGGTAAGAACACTTTACAATGATGTACACAACAGGCCTCACTTACCTTCATCAGAAATGTACTACGTGAAAAACAATCTTATGCCTTTTGATTTGTCTCTTTTCCCTAGCCTGTTCCATTCCCTCCTCCTGGTAATGCATGACACGTCGGTCATGAAACTCAGCATCGACATGGACACACACTATACTGACAGAGAGCTGATGAAGACTGTACTATGCATGATTTACGTCACTTTCAAGGGAAACACTTTCAGGCAAGTCAGTGGTACCCCCATGGGGTATTCATCTTTGCCCGTGATGGCAGAATTGGTAATGCAGTTTGTTGAAGAGCACATCACAAGCGTGTTCTCCACCTCCCACTCTGAAATGGTATGTTGGCAATGTGGTGGCTAACCCCCTCGCTGCCTCCATGCCTATGGTTCTACAGGCCGTTTCAAGAATTTTAACACACTAGCCAAATAAAAAGCAAACACACCGAGAAGGAGATTGCATATTGCGAATTTTCAATATATATAATCTGATACAGTAATTTTTCAAAGTAAACTAAATATTACTAATACAGCCTATTACCGTCATCATACAAAAATGCGGTATATGAATAGCATGATGCTGCAGATTTTGAAATTTCACACCGATGTTCCCAATCGTTGTTGTGGGCGATGGTGCTGCCATTTCGCTACCCTTATTTTTGGACAGAGTGAGAAACCTTTTCAGCTAGTAGTGACATATGGCATCAGGTGGTGAGTAAAACGATGGTGTTTGTTTTTAAAATGAGAGATGGCAGTGCGTTCTAACAACCGGAGGTGTGCCTTGTTGCACAAATTTGACCTAAGCAGCAACTATGTTGCAACCCAGGTGATGATGTGTTTAGCTATCAACTATTTCTTCTACGTACTAAATTTGAAGGAAATCGGACGATAATAAGCATAATTTCAAAAAGGAATCATCATTTCAAAATAGAGGTCATTACAGATTAATAATGAAAATGGCATATTCATTGTTTCATTTTGTACGAAATATGTGTTCTCCATTATAAATTTGAAAAAAGTGGACAATATAACAAATTCAAAATGGCCACCTGATTTCAAGATGGCGGTGATTAGAGATTACTAGTGATGTTGGCACATCTATTATGTCGATTGTATCCGCTACGTTGTCTATATTCTAAATTTGAAGGAAATCGGATGATAATAAAAATAATTTCAAAATGGCGCCCGATTTCAAGAAGGTGGCCGTAGAAATTACAACTGTCAATGGCACACTCATTGTTTCACTTGGTGTCAACCATTTCGTCTCCGCTCTAAATTTAAAGGAAATCTGATGATAATAAGCATATTTCTAAATGACCACCTGATTTCAAGATGGTGGCGGCCATTACAGCTTACAATGGTGCGTTCATTGTTTCATTTGATATCAACTAATAGCTAGCTTGCCTATGAGCAAATTCTGAATGAAATTGCTACTTTACAGTGGCAGACGTACGTTAGTAAACTTAGTACATTCATCCGGAGAGTGTAGGCTTCCTATCTACAACGAACAGTGGGAGCAATTATACATGCTGTGGTGTAGGATTCGTGAGGCACCATTTCAACATTACGAACTTCTCCTGCACAGAACGCTACCTTTAGCACTGCTATGCATTAACATTTAACAAGTAGGATTTATGAATGCACCCGAACAGTATTCAGGAAACTTACAGAAATGTTATCTACACCGATATTTATTTCACGAAGAAGAAGAATAACACATTACTACCAATGGGAAAATTTCACCAGTTCGACAAGAACCACCAAAAGTTCCCTCTTAAATTTTCGGTGAAGTATTCGGGCCATTCACCTTCATCAGAACAGTACGCAACGAAGCACAAACTAAAAAAAACGAACGTTACATGGTTGTTGCTACCATCGTGCGGAGGACGCGTCAGTGAGAGAACTACCGATCAACATACATTTACACTGCCAAGCCCCACCGCTTATCAAGCTTGGCTTTCACACCAGAAACAACAGATTGCTCCATCAACACGTGGAAGGCACCAGTCAGGTTCATGAGGGGAATCTTCTTGCTCTTGAAACGAAGAATGGCCAGAAATTCAAGGCCCCTTAGATGCCCTCCGTGTAGAGAATTGGAGGAGAACAAAACTGTCGTGGGATTCCCAAGCAATCTGGTGCTGCAGATGTTTTGCATGCTGAACAATACCGTACAGCTTGTCTCCCATCTTTACAGCCGGAATGTGTTCTCCTATCCTCTCAAGCAACTGTCTCTTGGTCTCGCCAATGCAGACGGCTTTGCATTGGCCGCATGGGACACAGTAGACCACTCTACTCCTTCGGCACAGATGTGGAGGCAAGGGTACTGAGGTGAAGGGGGTGGGTGAGATGGAGCATTCACTATCAGTGCCTCTGGTGGGTTCCTGCGCTTGTGGCGGGTGGGGTAAGGATGAGTGTGTTGAAAACCTGGGAGCTTTACATGCTTTGTTACAGTCAGTAGAACATGTTTATCAATCAGCAAAATAGCATTGTTTCAGTTAGCATTTGATGGTTTTTTTTCTACAGGACTATTCCAGGTAAAATTAAAATACCCTTGAAAAGATACAGGCCCACATACGAAGCTATGATTTGAGTCTCTATCTATGATTTTAGGTGATGTAGTTTGACCTGCAGAGAGGACAGACCAAAGGTACATTCGCAGAAGAAGAAGAACAAGAAGTTGACTATTTGGCCCCTCTCTGGATCTCGGAGTTGGCTCGGCCGAATTTCAAAATATGTTTACTAGTGGACACTGGACAGGCCTTAGCTAGTTGAGGCTAGATTAACTTTTGATGACGTTACAAGCTCTCAAAGTTGAGATTTTAACACAAAGACCTTAGGCTGGTCCTTAACACTGGCGCCAGTGTTAATAACTATGGATCCGTTTGTGTAGAATGAAGGCCCAAAGACGGTCCCTACAAAAAGGTTAGTGCCTTAGTTTGTCACATACGCAAAGCAAGTAAGTATTCTGTTTGTCACAAGCCAAACTCGAAACGTTATTTTTTAACTACGTGAAAGATTAAAAAAAAAGTATGTACGAACTCTAAAATGAAGCTCTTAAAATGCAGATTGTTCAAGAGGGAGAAATATTGCACTTCACGAACAGTGGTATTCCAGCCCACTACACTCAATGCTAACTTATCAGCAAGTTTACGCCAAAATAAATCAAGATTCCATCAAGTTTCTCGTAGTTTATTTTATTGTTTTAAAATTATTTCATGATTTGCTCCAATTTAACAATGTACACCAACGGCACAACAGTATAATGCAACGACCTTTGAAGGCTCAAGACTCTGGACCGATTCAACACAATGACTTCAAAAGCTATTATGTCAACAGGATTGATTAGAATAAGTATCCCTTTCGGTATTTCGATCATTCGGCATAAAAACAGTGTTCACAACATTTATAGCAAAAGCATTATGCAAAGGCAGCAAACACTCAGTATTAACACAGCCAGCCAGCAAGCTCAAGTTCTGCCTCACAACTACAGTACGTAAATGAATAGACCACCAACACAAACCAGCTGGTTAATGAAATTCAACTGCTGGAAGAAATTAGCAAACTGAAAGATGAGAATGACTTTATGTAGGCAAGTTAATGGAGCTGTCTCAGAATTTCAACATGTTTGACCTACAGATGCATCGATGTTGGATGGCCCTTTATTTTTGGCAATATTCGTTATCGAAGCATCAGTATCGATTTTAAGAAGCAGACGTTAAAACAATAGAGATGTGCTAACAGTCAGTTTACTGGACAGAAATTTTTATGCAAACATAAATTCAGGTGCGGTTTGCAAAATTCTCCTAATTTTTTTTTACTCTTATGAAAATGCAACACACTTTTAGTTTACTTTCTTAAATATCGGATCACTAGATCTCGAAAAAGGATATCAGCCAATGTTATTTCAGCTTCGATATGTACCTTTGACCAGTAGTGATCGCAATTAAAAAAAAAAACAAAACCCGTAGGACCGTTACTAACGTGCAAAAACCTCTTTGAACTGTGTAAAGGTAGGTGACCTTGCAATTTCTCGTTACCAATGTGATGGCTCCACTTATTATTCATTAGTATGGCATGAAAACTATCTGGAAATTTATGGAGAGTTGTGAATTTCCACATCGCTAGCACAACGTACTAAAATTACTAATGAATAACGATTGCAGCCATTACACATAAGGAATCCATAATTCAAGGAATCTGCAATGGTAGCCAAGATGTTGCGTGTTATGCCAAAGTTTCGAAACGTTGAAACTATGCACCATACAAACATTAAACATGTCTTGCAAAGAACACCAAATGAAAATTTCTATATCTGTGAACATGCTAACAAGGGAATATGTCGATGCTTGACAAACAAAAATAAAAACCAGCATCACACACACAGCAGAATGTTAAAATTGTGGAGCATACCTCCATTCCGTTTCCTTGTCCAGTAGCAACTGAAGCATCGCCCTGCATATTGCAATCCCAAACTCTGTATCTGCAATAAGTTCATCAACATGACGTGGTACAGATGCAAGGCAATTGTACAATACCATCGAGCTGTACTGGGCCAAAGCTGGGTCTTTAGATTGAAGCAGACACCTTAAAATGAAACAAATTTAGCATCTATTTTAAATACTGAAATGCTGGAAAATATTAACTTTTTTTTTCTCCACGGATAAAACTTCCCCCAATTAGACCCTGTGACCAAAGACTGATTATGAAGCTGCACCAATTCCATCCCTCTGTGACTTATTTCAGAACTCAAACTGTAAGGAATACAGAATCTAATTTATAAATATGACGGTACACAAGTAAGCTTAGACCATAATCAGTGGTTTCACAAATTTTGATTTGGGGGTTTCAGAAGACATAGACCTGGAATACTGACTATATGAAGTCACCTACTGGTTTTGGACATTTACAAGTATATGGTTGAAAATGGGTTATGACCTTTACCCTAAACCAATCTCTATTAGGATGCTAAAAATTAATTAAGTGATACGCAGAAGTAGTACTAGAAAAATTGAAGTGAGCGGTCGGTTTTTTTTTTTTACTTTTTATTCGTGATTTCTCAGATGCGGGCGATGGCTTCTTTTTTTTTTACCTAACAAAACAAAATCAGTAGCTTACGTTTTGCTGTGGAGTACAAATGTACAATACCTATGCAAAGTGGCACTATCCCCCGTATTGTTTTTCACTGTCTTAGTGGTGACAGGGCAGTTAAAGAAAGCCAAAGAATATTGAGCTATAATTATTTTTGCTCATTACGTAGATTTAAGCTTACTAACATGAAAAGAGAAATGTCGGCCTTCAAACCCTTCATGGGCCACTAACGTCACAAGACGTCTTCACTAAAAGTTTCTTGCGAGACCAGAAGCAACATATGACATCCATTTAATTCTCGTGATGCTTTTGTTGTTAGTTTAGAATTTTTGTGTGCAATTTTTAGGAGCTGTGGGCTATTAACATTACCACTAAAAACAAATGGGTGCATTGGTCTTAATTAAAACACAACAAAACATAAAAAGGTCCATTATACAATTTTTAAAAATTTTATTAAGTGGACAATGTTAGTGCTTGTAGTTGTGACTGCACCACTGGAAAGTCCAAAAGAAAAAAGTAAAATCTTTATAATGTTGTATCAAACAGTCAGCGGCTAATACGACACATACAGTACCAGCAACCCTCTCACATGTCAATCCAGTAGCAGTCGTCAGTAGGCCGTAAAAACTACTCGCCATTTCACAATTTCTTCTGCCACATACCAAATACTATCCAGCGCAATACATGGTTTTTCTAATTTATGCACTTATGGAGTTGTACAATTTTCTTTTACTGCAGTACTGTTGCAGAAAAGGCTGTTATATAGCCCTTATAAATCTTAGCGCAACTCGGAACCCATTAGTCTCTAGCTTATACAGTTCCAGAACTTATATTTTAGCTTATTTCTCTACTGCTAATCATCGTTTTGGTGAGTAGGCTAAATTCAAGTCGCCAACTGCTGATTTTCATTTGCCAAATACCTCGTGTGAGAAAGTGGTGTGAGAAAATAATTGTGGCAAATTTTTTTTTTTTACCATAAGTCATGATCGTTTACGTACAACATGATACGGGTTCAATCTAGCGTTAACACAATGCCTTTTTTTCTCATTTAGTCATAAATTTATTTAGTTTGATCGTCCTCCTCCAAAAGCCAACATAAGACACTGTTAAAACTAATTTCTAACTTCAAAATCACTCCTTACTACGCGAATGGTGGAAAGAGCGAGCTGAAATGGCAGCGAAAGCGCTTATCACCTGTCCAGGTCAGGAGTATACCAGGAGCGAGTGATCGAACAAACTTTCGGAAAATGGTGGCGCGAACTAGGGGAATCGTGATCCTAACATGTTAATCGGCGTTGTATAGGCTACAACTGCGAAAAAAAATATGACACTCTAAACTAACATTTTTTTAATGCAAATAAACATTTAGGCTACATGATGTTTTCAACAACAAAAAATTAATTTTCCAATGATTTGATGAGAACTGTTTGATGCGAAAATTCGTAGTTTAGGCTACATAAAAAAAGAAAGTTGGTTCTCGGGCATTTTTCTCAAGAAATCCGTGTGGGCGGGCGGAATTTAATTTTTAAACCCTATTTGAACCGTACATTTTGGGGAATTATCTTTGAGTTTGTGTAAAATAATGAATACTGCCTCGTAATGCTTCTTCCTACGTGTCCACACAATTATTTAACAACAAGAATGGTAATTTTATATTTCAATTTTACATTAAGGGCTATTTTTGTTCAGTACTGCTATTTTTGCCGCGTCGTTTCTTTTTATTTCCCGTCTCAAAATCGGCGCGGGAGGGCCTGAGAACCAACTTTTCTTTTTTTAATGGACTTACTTGCCATTTTGGCATCGTACAGTGAATTTGTTATTCTCTTTTATCAATGTTCGTTTTTTACACTTCTAATCGGGGTATTTTTTGTAGTTTGAGTTATCTGAAGTATCCCAGAAATAACGTACGTGTTCTACAAACTGAAGTTACCAAAAGTTTCACATTTGTGGAATTTTCTGCTATTATTAATGCATTCCCAAGTGTTGATTCCAAAAACAAAAATGTCCTGCATACTCTATGGCTTGAGTTTCATTGATTTAATGAATGGTCATTTAAACAAGTTGATGCTAGAAATCTTACTTCAATGTACGACGAACCAGGTTTGCTACATCCGACATAAATAATTTAAAACCAATAATATCCTGTGTTCATGAAATTTCCTATTTTCACTATGTCAGGTTTAGTGTCGGAAGCAATACGTGAGACATGGGGTTCTGCGATTTGGAATATTTTTATGAAAAGACTCGGGGTTGGGGGAGAGAGGGGGAATTTGATGGTACTTTCAAAGTGTGGGCACTTCTAATAAGATATTTTTTTGTCAAACTGAAAGGTTCTCCTGCAGGATACAGATTACAAGGAAGTTTTTATAATCATTTTTAGTTGCCATGTTACTTATTTTTACAAGCATTTTAAAAATGTTACTGTGGATAAAGCAATGGGGAAAAATTTTTAATGATTGTGATGCTTTGCCGTGTTTCGAAAGAAAAGAAAAAGAAAAAACTGCCACTTCAAAGGGTTTGTATACTTGAAAAATTCCAACACCGGAAAAATATTTAGGTTACAAAACTGCATCGCAGAAAGCTGTTAACATTATAGCACTGGGGCCAAATAGTGACCGACTTGGAAGGAGTTGAGTACCAGGTACCCAAATTTTGCATACACACAGCTGATAAGATTACCACCAGAAGTCAGTACGTGATGGTGGAGGGCAGCCAAGGTGGCAGGGTGCCCGTAACATCTGGTAACCAGGGCTCCGTGAGCGGGCCAATCTTGTTCCTACTATACATAAATGACCTAATGTGGGTTGTGTCTTCCTCTCATAAACTCTTCGCCGACAACACTTACATTTACCGAGTCATAAGGGATGAAAATGATAGGCAAATTCTGCAGACCGATTTGTACAAGGTTAGCAATTGGTGCGACACCTGGCAAATGAAACTGAATGAAACTAAGACCAAAGTACTACCCATCTCACACAGAAGAAATGCCACTGATCCTGGATATTCCGTAAATGGCCACTTATTGCAAAATGCCGCTAAAGTCTCGTGTCTTGGGGTGATGCTCGACAGAAAGCTGTCGTGGTCTGACCAAGTCCCGGGTATTTGTACCGAAGTCAATGGTGAACTTAAGTTTTTCCACAGGCTTCTTAAACAAGCTAGTCCCAGAGTTCGGGAGATTGTGTTCAACACTGTTGCACATCCTAAATTAGAATACTGCAGTGCTGTGTGGGATCCCTACACGAAGTATCTTTTGGATTGTCTGGAGAGAGTGATGCGGAGGGCGGTGAGAATGGTCACTGGCAATTACAAGAGAGAGACATGTGTCACTGGAATGTGCAACAAGATGTTGTGGAACTCAATGGAAGAGCGAAGAAAACTCCATAGGTAACAACAGTTTTTTCGCGTTCTGAATGGCAGCACTATTGTGGATCCAATTGACTTCTGTGGTGCCACTAACTTTGTGGGTCGCCATGACCACACCAGAAAGGTGAAAAGATTGCAGTGCAGCAAGAACGTACTTGCAGGCACCTTTTTTCCACGCACCATTGTTGAATGGAATAATTTGCCACAAGAAGTTGTTCAAACTGACTCTGAACTTGGTTTCGTCAGAAAGCTCAAAACTACTTTACAGCCTATGATCTGCAGCCATACTGTTTGATTGCCTTGCGTCTGTGGCGCCTGTAGGCTTCTTTTTTCCTTGTTTTTACACTGCTTAATTGCTCCTTGGGGCGTTGCAGTTATTTCACATAAATAAATAAATTACCCCAGACATTTTATTTACTCACCTAAAATGTCTCCGTAATGATTTCCAAACAAGTTCCTTGTTGGCTTGATGGTTGACCACTAGATTTCCCAAAAACTGAACACCAATCCTTAAACATTTCAGTCCTATGTCAAAATAAGAACAAAAATAATGTGTCACTCTATGGAGTGAAATATTTAATAGCAAATAACAAAAGACGGACAACTAACGGAGATAGACCTCTTTTTTAATAAAACAACAGGAAATATTCAAAACTTTTTCACAAAACTTAAAACGTAATTACTGGTAACTAAGGCTGTACCGAACGAGAATTTGTCAGCCGAACCGAACCAAACCGAACAAACCTTAAATAAGCCGAACACCGAACACTTCCGAACCGAACAAATATGTACCAAACCAATCTATCTTAAACTAAAATGTAGAAGAACTCAGTTCACAAAGATTCATCAAAGCACAAGTTTCTTAACAAATGTAGTTATTTTCACATGGACTTGTAAGTCCATAGATATTGAAACTCTGTTTAAACTTTAAAAAATCTCCACTACTTTTACATTTTCCCTTATAACTTCTGAACCGTTAGAGCTAGGAACTTGTGGTTTGGACCAACGGAAAGCTGGCGAAAAAACCTTCAAAATGGTGTATTCAAACATCAAAATCCGTCGATTAGAAGTGAAAATATGTTCGGTTTGGTATTTTGCGTTTGAAAGACCGAACACCGAACCGAACCGAACACCCTCTGTTCGGCCATGTTCGGTTCGGTTGGTTCGGTTCGGTACAGCCTTACTGGTAACAAGAAAACAAAATTAAAACTCGAGAATGAATGCTCTTTGACTGGCTTAAGAGGAAATAAAAAGAAATACCTGCATCTACAGTAAAATTGTAAATCACACTAGCACACAAATAATACAAGATACAAAATTGTGTGTTTTAAAAAGCTAAGTATTTAATATTCATGAACTCTTGTAGTTAAAAGCTAGCTAAAAGACTGCGCAAAGACATGAGGTCAAGTACAATAGTGCGCAAGAATCAAAGAAAGAACACAATTCAAACCAGTAGAACCAGTATAACTACTGCACTACTAAAAACACCGTTATTCGTCTTACTGTGAAAGACGTTATTCGTCTTACTACAACGATTGAAACGTGTCACACGAGACTCACAAAAACGCACACTTTCACAACGAAAATAGTCTACTAACTGCAAATTTTCAACTACTAACTGTAGTCGTCATCAGGCACCAGGCAACAGTTTGAACTCTGTTTACATTTCGTTTTTCAGTCCAATACACGGTTCGAATTTGAAACTGCCCATGTCTGCTATATTCAGTCGATTAGTTCACCCTTGCCCACTGTATCACTCGGGTCGTTCTTTACACGCAATCTTCCATTCAACTTCGAGCTTCCCTCGCAAGTCTTTTCCAATCAGGTTTGTAATATTAGAAAATGGTGGGCCTTGCACATTTCATAAGCGGGATCTGCCTGTTTTCGTGCATCTTAATCGCAATGGGTTCAAGGCATCTTAAATGGTTTTCCCATTTCGAGTTAGTTAGATTTAATCAGTGCCACCGATTTACCCCACTCAACATCATGCTGCCTTTCCGTGCAATGGACTGCAATGACATTATTGATAGTATTATTTCTAACATTCCCCATATGTTGGCTGAGCCTCATTCGTATTCCTTTTCTAGTCTCGCCAATATACACAGCATTGCAGTCCTTGCGCGGTACTCTATACACTCCTTCCCAGGTGTTTTGTACTCGTGCTCATCCCTGGCTTTTTGGGTCACCTTCGGCCGCAACATTTTTTCACTCTCATGGTGTTGGCCCTTCCTTTGTATCTTCTTTCCCAGTCCTTCTTCGTTCTTAATAAATGCTCTGAAGCCATTCTTTCTAAGTTCTTGCTGAATTGCGCAACTAACTCCCTCAAGGTAGGTGAGTGTCACTCTTGGTTTTAAATCCATGGTTGGATCACTCGTGGTTACACTTTTACTTCTCTCTCTCTTCCCTGCCTTTGCTACAGCGTACGCTTTCTTCATAAGTCCATTAATCATTCCACCCGGGTACCGTAAGCTCCCACTGTCCAACTGATGAACAACCAGGGGCCATCAAACCCGCATATTATGCACCTAGTGGGAAAGGAACTTGATTCCCTGCTCTAGCGCAAATGGCTGGAAACGAGCGAACGCGAAAAACAGGAATGCAGCAGCACTGAAAGATGTAGAAAAGGCGGAATATGTAGAAAAGCCAATTACCTAGGATGCCTGATGAAGACTGAAGCATTTCAGTCGAAAATTAGCAAGGTATTGTTAATATCTGCATTTTGAATGTGAGGAAAAATGAGTTTCGAACTTTATACGAATGTGAATTTTACTTCCGTTTCTTAATTTATTAATCTCCCTTGTTCGTTTTGTGTCAAAGGATCATATCAAATCAGTTGCCACCTTAAAGTAAGATGGCATTCAGACAATGGCCCTATCGAACATGTAATCTTGTGGCAGTTTACTTCAGTACTTGGGCAGTAACGCAAGATGTTTAGTATGATGCAACCCTCTCGAATGTCATTCCATTTGCAGTCGCCACTTGGCCAGTACACCTTACAAACTACTCGCCATTTCAGAATTTATACTCGCCACATACCAAAAACGTCTTGCACAATGCATGGTTTCTCTAATTTATGCATTTATAGAGTTGTAAAATTTTCTTTTACCCCAGTACTGTTGCAGAAAAGGTTGTCGTGTAGACCTTGTAAACCTGAGCATAAAGCCGCAAACCGTCCGTCTCTACCTCATACGGTTTCCGAGATATCGCTATTTGAGCGTAATGATCTATTGCTAGTCGCCGTTTTGGCGAGTAAGGCTAAATTCCAAGTCGCCAACTGTTGATTTTCATTCGCCAAATGGCGAGTGGCGACCGACATTGGAGAGGGTTGGTTTGATGTCAGTCATTTCAGTTTTTCAAACAGAATTTAAAATGTGTGCTTAGTTGTGAGGATTCTTACTACCCTAAATATAATAATTTAAGTTGATTTGCAATGAGTTTGTACTACTCCAGCTCGGAGAGCAGGAGATTCATAGAGGAATCCTTCAGTAGATATGGCTGCTGATTTGCGATAACACTGTCAAACCACAATCTAAAACAAAGTTAATAACGAAGGCAGAGTGAAAGCAGAATGAAGGGAAATTCTATTTCGGGCAGCTTTGCTCATCCACCACATGCTCATGCACACACTAAAGCAAATGAAAGCAAAACAAAGTGTTTGAGGGGAGCGCTGTCATAGAACACCACCTTATATAAAACACTGCCACTGATTAAATGTGATTCTGTAGCATCTTTCCTCACAACAAAATGAACAAGACACGATTAAACAAGGAATTGTTCGCTACTCATTATTTATGTCTCATGCAGAGAGAGTGGTATACAAAGATTTAAATATCATATTTATGTTAAAATAAAAACGGTAAACATTCAAGTATACTTTGCACTTTTCCTTCCCTCCCTTCATTAAATTACGTCAAAAGGAAGTCCAAATCTACAAAAAAAAAACATAGGTTTATGCTTCTCAGGCAGCACCGCATCCTAGAAAGCGCCCCGCATTTTGGCTTTTTCTTTGCAATTTTCGAAAAAAATTCATGCACATTGTGCACTGTCAAATTTGTCTTCCAAAGTGATGATTTTGCCCTAATGGCGGCAATTCATGAGCTCCCATTTGCCATCATGGAATGGTACAAGTATAAGGATTAAGGTTGCTCCAAACTGAACGTTGCCGAACAGAAGGTGTTCAGCCTTTCAAACGAAAAATTCCGAACTGCACGTATTTCTACTTCTAATTGATGGATTTTGACGTATGAATACACCATTTTGATGTTTTCTTTGCCAGTTTTCTGATGGTCTAAGCAACTAGTTCTCTACTGTAACGGTTTTGCCCTGGTTTTATGAATGTACACAGAGTCCAGTGGACGTAGTAAAATAACTTGGAATTAACCTTTGAAAGATATATGGAGCTATTTCAAATTTATGTATTTGTTTCCTTGTGTAAAAAACGTTATTTATAATTTTTTGTTTAATTTTTCAACCACACAAAATACCAGCACATAACTTGGAACCCCCAGTCATACCGGTATTCTAAACGCACTGCTGGAACTTTTAGTCTCTAACTAGTATGGCTAGCAAGATACTGCCATTACAGTATAAGTAAAGACAAAAAAAATGGTTTACCACATTCGGAAACTGCGGATCATTTGTCCCATTTGGCGTGAACCGCCCAACAATGGAGAGGTTGATTAAAAAGCCAACAATTTTGATACTAAATCAAAATAAAAAACTAGTGTTTGCTAAACTACAAACTTTTTTGATGAAGGTAGTCGCCTGTTGCATCTTTTGCTTCTTCTATTATTTCTTCTTCCAAACTCAACAATGCAACATGAAACACTTCGTTCCTGTTTTAAAAAAAAAAGAAGACATGTATTAAACCACGATTTATTAAAAAATGGAAAATGTCAATGTCTTGCTTGCTTTTTGTAAATAGGCCTCGACCTATTCTTGGTTGCTTTCCTTCACTTTTTATAGCCTACAGTAGCCTCAGCCTTAGTTGAAATCAGTGATGAAGTAATGTCTAGCCCTGCTTCCGCCAGTGCGTAGTGGCTTCATTTCGCAGTTGAGTCCGATTTCAGGTGAACTCGAAAAATATATTTGATCGTATTTTTGCAAATTTTCGACAGCTTTCAATCTTGAATCAATCAGGCCTACTAAAAAGTGCGTTATTGGTTTACATCGTGCTGCGTTTCGTTGTCCGTGTTTTTGCCCTTATTATCGCTGCAGACTCCGGCATTTGTGAGCACTACGTCTAAGGTCACTCCAGCAATATCGAAGTTTTTCATAAAGACCAATGGCAATTCGAAAAAACGGGCAACCGTCGGACACAGTGGTAATTAAAAGACATATTCAAATACAAAACAGACACTACCACCACAGTAGAACACTTCAGTCACAGAGTTTACTGTAAATTTTTGGCGAGTCCTATCGCCTTCGAATGTTTCGAATGTTTACTAGCAAACGATTGTAATATGATGTAGAACTTTTTTCGTTTTTACAGTATTTATTTTGGTCTGAAGAAGGCGATAGGACTCGCCAAAAATTTACAGTGAACTCTGAAGATTGACTGAAGTGTTCTGCTGTGGTGGTAGTGTGTGTTTTGTGTTTTAATATCACTGGGTAGTACGAATTAGATCGTGGGTGGTGCTGTCACTTGAATATTCATCAGCTTTTTATGTTGTTTTTATGAATATTCAAGCATTATCAGCACCCGCGATCCAATTCATGTGCCTACTGATCTTTATGAAAAACTCCAAAAGCACTGGAGTGACCTTAGAAGTAGCACTCACAAGTACCAGAGGCTGCAGAGAGAGCAGGTTCAAACACGGACAACGAAGTGCAGAGCAATGTAAACCTAAGTAACACACTTTTTAGTAGGCCTGATGAAGACAGCAGGTATTGATTCAACATTTAAATTTGTCGAAAATGTGCAGAATACGGTGAATGTATTTTTCGAGATGAGATTGTAGATTTTAGTACAGAAAATTAAATTCTGAGTTGTTGGAAGCATTTGGTGTTTACAAATAAAGGATTATTTGCTGGTAGAGCATACTCTGAGAACACTCATGCTGCTGCGTGAAAGGCCTTAGTACTTGTAAATGTTTTTGCATTATGTAAACCTGTTGCCAATTTTATTTGTGTGTTAAGGTGCTGAAATCACAAAATCATACAGTTAACCTGTTTTAACGAGTTAATTAGGTTAATGGGAGAGCATTTTGTTGCAATATAGGCTATTTCTGTGTTAGGCATGAAAATTGGGAGATGCTCGCAGATTTTCTTCTGTTGGCTTTGGTTAGTTGTTCGTCTAGAGGCTGAACAAATTGCTGGACCGGTCAGTTGCCTCCGGGGTGACAGCAGAAAAATTATGTCACACGCTCAACTCCCTGGATCAACTGTGGGTGACGCACGGGTATTCGTGTGTTTCTTGATAAACCAATTAGCTAAATAGCGGTTTATTTGGTCTTAAACTACAGTGCTACATGTACTGGACGCGTATCTTTTCATTGTTTGTTGCAGTGCTAAATGCATCCATGCATCAACAAAAGATGCGCTAGGTCGTAACAAGGGCACAAATCTAGTTTACCACAAACATCCAAATTTTAAGAAGAAAAAAAAAGACTTGCCTTATTGTCGTCGTAAGGCAGATTAAAGTTGATTCCAAGGTGCGGAAAGGAGGTTTAAGGCGGGGGGAAAAAAAGACGCAAAATCGCTTGTTTGTTCGCGTGTTTTTTTTCAAGGCAGACGGCGTTGTGCAGGAAAGCATCAACTGGGCCAAAGTCCGTCAAGTGAAACGCCAAACAGAAGCCGGTACCTGCCTAACCTAACCGACAATAACAACAACAAAAAAACTAAACTGACAATAACAACCCACTTATCTGAACTGTTGACGGGAAAAAATATCAGCTGGGGCAAGAGCGCGGGGGCATGAGCGGGCTTCTGTGCACAGCCCCGCGAGCGAAAACGAACACCGTACAAATGTACTGATTGTGGTAACGTACTGATGGGGTTTAAACTGTGTTCTGCGCCTACTACAAAAAAAAAGGAGACCATATAATGAGAGTGTAGGGTAAGTACTAACAGAATTCAGAGCTTTTAGAAAATTGTGGTAAAGTGAACTTTAGCCGTAACAAGTTTACTTTAAGCACATGGCCCGAAATTCAGACAAAAAAAGAGAAAAAAAAGAAGGAATCAATTCAGAAGGATACCGAGTATGTGTCTAATGTTAACTTTAGCCTTGTGTTTATTGTTGTAGTACATTTAACGAGCACTACAAAGCTGCCCAGTAGGTAAAATAAATATGACCCGGTTACTAATGGAAACCGGCCTGTTGTTAACAATAACAGAGCATATCGCGCGGAAAAGAAATATGATACCTGGCCACAAGTTCTTGGTTGTGACGACAGCCGGCACACATATTTCGAAGTAACCCAAACAATTCCACTATTACATCTAATCTGTCGTCCACTTCTGCATAATTCTTCGCTTCATTAAAAGTCCTCGTCAGAACATCGCAGTCTGTATCGTTCACTTCTTGCCTAAAGAACCAAAACAAACTTTTGTCAACAAAACAACGTGGTTGCGTATTAAAGACTAATTCCACGTCACCTTCTTATCTTACCGTAAGGCTTGGAAAGCCTCTTTAAAACACCTAATTTCTTCAGTAACTTTTGGTCTTTGATCTTCTTTGATGGATATATTATTCAAGAGATCAAGCAAATTCCCAAAAACTAAATCACCTGTGGCAGCGGCCATTTTGCTTTTCTTGTGACTTCCGTCAGAGCCCCCTCTTTCTTAGGGGGCTCTGGCTTCCGTCAAGATTCCTTCTTCCGTTTGTGCTTGTAGTTTGTTTCTAAATCCTGGCACGACGTTTTTTTATAACTTCGTTCTATAAGTTGAAATAAGCTGATTACTGTAAACATAATAGACGTAGCGAAATAAAAAATAATTTTGGGCAAGGTTTTTTAAAGACACATTTCCGATTAAACAAAATCACTTTTAACCACTGATATTTATATGCTGATCTGGAGAAGGCCTTTGCCATTCGTCGTTCCGGTTAGCCACTTCCGCAAAGCCTACTCCATAGAGCTTAGATGATAATAGAGGCATGTCGAGCACCATTACTACACGCTTGATGAGAGTTCTTCGCTACGGTTAGACAAACTGCGTTTAGGAGGTTGTTTCCTAACGAATGTAGAGATAGGCTGTTCCGATGTGGCTCCCTCATCTGTGTAAACAAATTTTTAATGCCTGTCGCAAGCTAGCACCCCAAACACCTACTTGATACCATAGTTGAAAATCACGGTAGCCCCATTGAGTGCTGCAGAGATAGGGCTTTAGGGCTTCGTCGGGCAGATGACCAGGAGTGGTTAACGCTCGCTAAAATCAAACCCTTTGACCCATTTGTTGCTGTGGAAGCACTCCTTCAAATTGTTTTCGAACGTTAAAGGGGGATTACCACCAAATGACAGGCTGCAGCATCTATAGCCATTTACCGCTATCTAGTTCTGTCTAGCCCTTAGATACTTCCAACAAGCGAAGGAACACAAAAATAAATTTCTTTATATGAACCAAACAAGCCACGTGTCTCCTTATTTATTGAATGTAAAATTGGTGCATCCTAGTGCACCAGGGGGCAAGGTGTAAAGTTAAGCCTAAAATGACCACATATATATATATTTTCCAAATATATCGACCGTTTTGAAACGCACATTTTGAATCGCTGGATGGGCGCCATCTAGTGACAGTTATATCGTTAACCTTGACCGCTTCCTCCCTGATGCACGTGGATACACCAAATTTACACTCCACAATTAAAGAGGCACGCAGCTTGTTTGTTATGTTAATAGAAATTTCTTTATGCATTCGACATTGACATTGACATTGAAAAAACACCAGCAGGGAGCTTGTTGCTTTTGATGCTGGGAGGAAATGGGTCGGGTTCACCAGTTCTTGTACACAAACTGAGGGGTGATGGTCGGTAAGAAGGTATCTAATTTGGTTTTGAAGAGATTGGTATTTGATGCGGTGACAATGTCCCTAGGCAGACGGTTCCAGGTGCTGCAAATCCGGAAAGGAAGAGAGAGTTCACGGTTTTTGGAAGTGCATCGGCGTTGAAAGATCTTGAGCCCGTTGTTTCTAGTTTGTGGGTTATTATTGAGGACAAAGGGTTTATTTGTGTTTGAGGGAGAGTGCAGGTGGTTGTAGGTAAAGATGAGATCGCCTCTAATTCTGCGGTATTCAAGGGTGGGGAGTCGGAGAGCTTTCAGGCGTTCAGTGTAGGAGAGGTGACGGATGGAATGGACTTGTTTTGTGGCTCTTCTCTGGAGTCTCTCGAGTTTGTCGCGGTCGGATTCAAATCTGATCCACCAAGCAGAATTAGCGTACTCAAGGATGCTGCGAACAAGGGAGCGGTAGAGCAAAAAGAATGTACGTTTGTCAAGAACAGAGAAGGAGTTCCTGATGATAGCAAGCATCCGATAGCCTCGTCTGGTAATGAGGTCAATGTGTTGAGAAAAGGTGAGTTTTTGATCGATGAGCACACCAAGGTCTTTCTGGAAGTCTGCGTGTTTAATTGGGGGTCCATCATCTTATAGAGTATACTGGTGTGAGGTGGTGGGATGGCCGAAGCTAAGGACAGCACACTTTGTTTCGTTGAGGTCCATGTTCATTGCCTGGACCCATTGAGTGAGTTTGTGGATGTTGGATTGAAAAGCAGTGGGGTCATCAGGGGAGATGACTGGGGCAACAAGCTTGGTGTCGTCCAAGAAGATGCAGCTATTACATGTAAGGCAGTCAGGTAGGTCATTAATGAAGATAATGAAGAGGAGGCCGGCGAGGACACTTCCCTGTGGGGCTCCACTGGTAACACTGCCGATTTTAGAAGGGTGACCGTTGATGACAGTGCGTTGAGTTCTGTTTGTGAGAAAAACAATAAGCCACTTTAGGAGGTGGCCAGAGATGCCTACGGTGGTTAGCTTGGTGATAAGGATGTCATGGGGTATGGTGTCGAAGGCCTTAGCGAGGTCAAAGTAAGCGGCATTTACCTGTGATCCACCTTCGGTCCATTCAGTGACAAGGTCAAGAAAGGAAATGAGGTTGTGGGTAGTGGATTTGCCGTGAAGGCCACCGTATTGACTAGGGGTAAAGAAGTCGTTATGGTTGAGGAAGGTAATGATTTGTTTGGCGACTATTTTTTCCATGCATTTGCAGAGGATACAGGTGAGACTAATTGGTCTATAGTTGTTCGGGTTACTACGATCCCCAGCTTTGTGTATTGGGGTGATGTTAGCAGTGAGCCAGATATGAGGAAGGGTTGATTCAATGAACGATTTCTGGAAAATCATGGTAACACTCTCAGTAATGACATTTGCCAGTTCCTTCAAAATCCTTGGGTGTAGTCCATCAGGTCCGGGAGAGGAGTGTTCTTTTATGGTGGAAAGAAGATGTCCGACTTCTTCAATGGTGAAGGAAATGTTTGAGAGGACGTTACCGTTGAGATTGCCGTTACAAATGGTAACGGAAGGAAGCTTGTTTGTTTTAAAGACAGAGCAGAAGTGAGAGTTAAGATCGTCAGCTTTTAAAGCTGGATCGTTAACAGGTCCGTTTTGTCCGTTTATGGTGCCAATCGATGATGAAGATTTTTTGTTGCGACCAATGTACGCCCACAGTTTTTTAGGGCAGGTTTTAGATGAGGATGCGATTTTCTTTTCATAGGAGAGGCGTGCAGTACGGATTTCAGTGGTTAGTTCATTTCTGGCACGCTTGTAGGTTTTGTAATCGTCATCAGTTTGACTTTCCCTGTAGTTATTCCAAGCTTTCCCGTTTAAGACGGTCGCTCCTTCTCTCTCTATAAGCCTTCGTACTGAAGACCTCTACATTTACAAGACCTTCGCCCACAAGATCCTTGGTCCGAAGACCCTTCACCCCGAAGGACGACTTTCAACCTTATGAAGCCTTCGTTTGAAGACCTTTCGACCGAAAGGTGACTTTCAACCATATGAAGCCTTCGTTTGATGACCCTTCACCCGAAGGATGGCTTTCAACCATAAGCAGCCTTCGTTTGAAGACCCTTCCTCCTGAAGGACTACATTCAACCACATGAAGCCTTCGTTTGTTTGTAACAGGCCTTCATTTGAAGACCCTTCACCCGAAGTAGGCTTCCATTCTTAACAAACCTTCGCTTGAAGACTCTTCGCCCCAAAGGACGTCTTTCAACCGTAAGAAGCCTTTGTTTGAAGACCGTTGGCCCGACCGAAGCATCCTTCGCTTTGGGACCTTCGCTCGACACATCATGGCTCAACAAATGGACCTAACAGCATCCCAAAGATTCCCTTTGACAAGCCCTCCACCCGAAGACCTCAAAGTCGTTGTTTGTCCATCACCGTCGCCCCCACGACTTCCTTCATCTTCTGCCGCTCAAATGAACTCCTCTCGCACATTGCCTCTACCTTGCGAACAGCGACATCGTTTGCCCGCAAGAGAATCCTTCACCTGTGATATCCAAGATGGCGTTCTATCATCCTTCACCTGAAAGCACAAGTACGACAGGATGCATCGACGCAACCAGTGCGCTCTGCCAACTGATCAGCGTTACGACTCATTGATTCCGACGAACGACCTCACTTGAATGAATCAGCTGAATTCCACGCTCATGCTCTTCTTGCTTCCGCTCCGTCAGGCCTGCTGCTCCTCGCTTCTGTTCCGTCAAGCCTTCTGTCCTTCACCTGCCTTCGCTGCAGATTCAAGCCTTTACTCCTCGCTGTCCACGGCCACTCACAAACCGTTTTACGACCCTACAAGACTTCGCGTGCGGCTGCCTGCTACCCTGTCTAGTGTCGTCGCAAGTTTTCTGGTATGCCAGCCATCGTTGCCACTGTTTAGGCCTTTTGTCACGACCATTTTTGACTACGGCTGACTCTCGCCCATGACTACAGCTTTCATCCCTCGCTCTTCAGAATTGCAGCCCTGCATGACATCGTCCTTCGCTGCCTGCTGTTCCTCGCTGACATTCATTGCACCTCCTTCGGACCTTCATCGTTCGCAGCTGCTGTCCCTCGTCGACATTCATCGCAGCTCCTTCAACCCTCCGTCCTTCGCTGCCTGCTGTTCCTCATCGACAATCATTGCAGCTCCTTCGGACCTTCGCTGTCTGCTGCCTCCGCCATGCATCATTGCTAATTCTTCAGGCCTTCATACTTTGCTGCTTGCTGTCCCTCGCCAACAATCATGGTAATTCCTTCGGACGTTCATCCTTCGCCGAACTTCATCGCAGCCCCTAAGGACCTTCGTCCTTAGCTGGCTGCAGTCCCTCACTAGCCTTTATCACAACTCCTTCTGACCTTCGCTGCCTGCTGTCTCCCATCGACAGACATCGCAGCTCCTTTGGACCGTTGTCCTACGCCAAGCACAATCACAGCTCATTCAGATCTTCGTCTTTCGCTGCCTGCTGTCCCTCGTCCACAATCATAGCAGCTCCTTTGGACCATCACTATCCACCGTCCTTCGCCAAGCTTCATCGCAACTCCTTCGGCCTTCGCTGCCTGCAGACTCGCCCAAATCATCTTCGTCGCTCTAAGGGACCTTCACCCTTTGCTGCCTGCTGCCCCTCTCCGGCAATCATTGCAGCCCCTTCGAACCACCTCTGCTGACAACTCTGCGAACCTTCATACAGCTTCACATGCTTTCGCCTTTCGCAACCTCTGCCCTTCACCGGTCTTCCCTAGCAGCTCTACCAGCCTTCACCCATCGCCACCTAAAGATGTCGTCATCTCCAACTGTGCCTAAGCCATTTGACGCATTCCAGCCACATTGAAATTGTTGTTCGTCGTCCAAACAGTAACCTTCTCCGTGCTTCTCGCCACGAATGAAAGACAATAATAAGTTGGAACTCATCATCCACCACTTTCCCCGCCTCTACCGGCGCCTCAGTGTGGCTTCAATTTTTATACATATTGAGTGAAGCCCCGTGCTATCACTGAAAGAAGCCTGAGCCGGAAAAAGCCCCAAACTTTCGACCGGAAGAAGCCTCATGCTTTCGACCAAATGAAGCTCCTCCAAGCTTTCACCAAAAAGGCATTTATTTCACCTTGTTTGAATGCCTCGACAAGACCTCTCCTCAGTGGAATTGACTAACCAAGAAGGGAAGCAATGGAAAGAAATTCACTCAAATCAATTCAACGGTGAAGCAAGGTCAACTTCTGGGTCAGTGTGAAGCCTTCACTACAAGAAGTCCCTTCACGGCTATTTTCACAATTTCACTGTTAAGACCAAGACATCGCCCATTGACAAACAGCAGCTCTGCCTCATCAACCCACCTGCCGGCCATCCTGTCGAATCCTCGCCTCGAGAACACTGCCCTATGTGACAAGCCCTCCTTCGGCGGCTCTAGACGTCATGGTCTCACCATCACAACAAAGTGCTCAACGAAGTGTCACTTTTTAACAATGCAAGACCTGCTGCCATTACCGACACCTGTCACCAATGCCGATCATTGACCGAGTCGACATCTCGTTCTTACACTTGTCACTGCTGGCCATTTGGAATTCTTCAGGACCAACCAGCCATCCGAAATTCACCATGAACATCACAGCTCCTCTCGACTGTCATCATTCGCTGCAAGACTTCGCCAACTTTGTCAACCTCACTAACGTGCAAGTCGTTGGACCACACCATCTGGGACCCGTTGTCACAGCCTGATGCACAGTCCTCATACACTTTGAAGCTAAAGCTCCTTATAGACTAACATTCCACATCTCTGAGCAACCCGGAAATCTCGACGATGCTCGCAACGACACGGGTCACAGCTCAAGAATCAAGACCACTATCAACTTCCCTGATCTGCCACAACCATGTTCTGCATCCTGGCGAAGTCATTCCATCTTCACAAGCCACTTCTCCAGGAACACAAGGCAAGAAACAGACTACACCATCTGGGACTCATTGTCGCTGCCAGATGTAGGTCTTCAAGACATCTTGATTACTACAAATTCAACCGAGGCCACGTCCAGACTTCCGAGCCAAGACTCAAAGATCCTCAGAACCTTCAAAGCCAATCATGATTCCAGCGCTCACAAACATTATTGGCAACGAACTAGAAAGAACACTGTCCAGTTCAAGCTGTACACTATCAAATCAAATGAACAACGGACAAGTGTCACAGAGGCCGAATCACAATTCCTACCGATTGCAAAGGAAGTCAACATTGCCTCGGCAGCAAGGATCAGAAATTTGATCAAGACTGTCATCCACAAAGCACACGATGACCAAATCAACTGTGCAGACAATAACATCAGGGTCATAGCGCACAAACTCTGAACACCCTCTGCATCATAGGCCTTCCACAGCCAATTATCCATCTCGGATATCCTCCCAGCCGTATCCTGGAGAAGTCACACTGTCAGGGATATGTTAAGTCAAGAAAAAGGGCTACACCGTCTGGGACCCACAGTCACAACCAGATGTAGCGTCCAACCCCCTGAAGCACTTCACAACAGAAACGAAGACCTCTAGAAGACAGAGGATCCAATTTGACTGTTTCTGTTAAGGCCAAACAAAAAAAACAAGGTTTGGTTTGCGTTACCCGACCGACCCTAAATTGTTTTCCATCCAAGAAGAAAAAATCACCCTCCACTGACGCTCCATCCTACGATACAAAAATGGTTCAAATGCTTTCTGGAAAAAGGAAAAATATTGCTCCGGGAACATGAATGTATCTTTATTGCATAAAAAAATATTAAATTACAATTTTTGAAGTAAAGACTTTCTGATTTAGTAACAAACAAAAAAAGTGCCACAAAACTCCAAAATACCATTATTACCTGGTTGATTTTGGTTTCTATTGCCTGTTGAAAATATACATTACCTTTTTTATAGCATTCTCCTTCTCAAAATGCTGTTCAACCTAGAGAAATTAAATCGAAGATGTCCTTCCGGTTCATATAACAGCCAAAGCGGAGTGGTATGCTCACCTTTTCGAACCTCTATTGTGCCCAAATGGCGATAAGAGGGGAGGAAGGCGGGACCAAGGTACTGTACATTTTCAACAGGCAATTGAAACCAAAATCAACCAGGTAATACTGGTATTTTGGAGTTTCTAGTTGCCTTGAAAATATCATTACCTTTTTTATAGCAATCCCATAGACTTTGTCAAGGCGGCGGGCACCATTTAACTCAAGTTCCTTCAGGCAGCGACCAGTTCCCTTCGCAGGAAAGCTAGTGTGTTAAAGGGGTCAAAGTATACGTCGGGCAGCTACAAATGGCCCGATACAGTAAAGTCCCTCAGCTTGATGGGACATAGCCCTGAGATAGTGGAATGTAAAGACCGGGATGTCTCCAGGAGGCAGCTTCCATTATGTCAGTGATGGGAATGTTAATGTAGTGAGCCCAGGACGTGGAGATTGCACGCAGTTCGTGGGCCGTTACTCTGATAACGTCAGAGACGCAGTTGATGTCAAATGCTTCGTAGGCTTGTACGATAACACTTTAAAGCCAGGTGGCAATCATGCGTGTCGAAGTCGTTCCGACCTTGTTACTAAAAGCAAAAGAAAATCAAGGAAGAAATAATTGGTAGCGTCCTCGGTGTATAGGTTTGGAGGCCTTCCGATAGAATCAAATCGCCCGGACTGGGCAGAGAGCTCGTTCCTCTTCATCACCTAGGATGATAGATAGGGAAGGAATGATGAAGGGACGGGTTCGTTCGTCAAGTTTCTGAGTCTTGGCACGGAACGATGCTCTTGGAGTTAGTGTGACACCAGCGTATTCAGGTAGGAAGAAGCAGTCTTTTTCTGTGGTAGAAGGGGCCTGTAATTCGCTGCATCGGAGGCAGGCAGCTACAGCCACTAGGAACACCGTTTTCCTTGTAAGGTGGCTGAGGCTGGACGAGCTCATGGTACGTACGGTGGAGCCATGAGTACTGTAAGGACGAAGGACAGGTCCCAACCGGGAAATTGCCTAGTAATGCGTGGTCGATCCAGGTGGAAGGAATGGATTAAGGACGAGATTCTGTAATCTGTGAGGAGGTTTGTGTTAGCGGCCGCTTTGAAGACAGCATTCAGGGCGGAACGGTATACTAAGATTGTGGAGCCCCTGAGTCCGCTGTTGAACAGAGTTGTGAGGAACCGAAGGTATGCATGGGGGGGGGGGGGGAGGGTAGATTGGATCAACCTGTACACCAATGAAGCCATCGCTTCCAGTGACTCGTAAATCTTGTTGTAGAGGACCGGACGGCTCGTGATTGAATGCGTGCGGCCTCGTCCTCAAGAATGCCAGATGCTCGGAGGTGCTGGATGATAGTAGCCACCCGTGAAGTCGTAACGCTTGGTGGTTCGGGTGGAGGACCGTTCCTCGGTGTTGGGACACGAATTATGTTCAGCAACCCCGGAATGTGGAGTGGTAGAAGCAAACACGAAGTTGAATGCATAGTTGAAAAATCTGTGGTGACTTGATGGAGGGATAGGGAGTGCGTTCCGCCTCCCTTCCGGAGGTAAGCAACAGCAGTGGTGTTGGCTATGTGTACTTGTACTGTTTGTCTTGTCACATGGTCTTAAAATTGTTGAAGTCCGAAAAGGACTACTAACAGTTCTAGATGATTGATGTGGAATGTCGTTCCAGGTGGCCAATTGCCGGAGATGGTTAGGTTGTCGATGTGGGCTCCCCATCCTGATTGGGATGCGTCCGTGAAAAGATGGACTTGTGGGAGAAGCTCGCGAAGGGAAACTGTAGCTGACAGGATGAGGACGTCCGTCCACCACTTGAAGGTGTCGGTGGAAAAGGACGGACCGAAAGGTTGGGATGGCAGAGTTAGTGCCAGTTGTGGATTGCCCCAGTGGGCGGAACGGTAATGATGTAATGGCCGTGTCATCCACCTGCCGTAAGGAACGAGGTCAGCATAGGAGTCGATGATTCCGATGGTGGAGGCAAGATAGCGGAATGTGAGGAGAGGCGTGTGCAGGAAGGTGTTGGCGGAATGTAGGTGATTTTCGATGCGTTCCGGGGATGGCATGACTGTTGATTTTTTGAGGGCGAAGAATACTCCTAGGAACACGAAAGATTGAGCGGGCTGGAGACGAGATTTTGAAAGATTTATGCCTAGTCCCAGGTGATGAAAGAGACACGACGTTGTGTAAATTCTTGGAGAGTAGAGCTTGGTTGGGATGGGGCAGACGACAGTCGTCGAGGAAGGCATGTATGCGGATGCCTTGTTGGTGAAGATACGCGAGAACGGGGCTCAGGACCATGGTGAAGATGCGTGGGGCGGCATTCAGTCCGAAAGATAGGCAGAGGAACTCGAACACCGTTCCGTCTAGCAGAAAACGGAATAGGTGGCGGACAGATGCATGAAGCGGAATGTGAAGGTATTTGTCCGCAAGATCTCGTGACACTGTCCAATCGTTGGGTTGTAACGATTCTCGGATAAAAGAGACTGGTTCCATTTGAAAGTGTGGATTGAGGATGAACTGATTCAGTGGTTTCAGGTTGAAAATGAGGCGGGTTCCGCCCGATTTCTTGCTGCATAGAAAGATGCTGCTGTAGAAGCCCAGGGTGAACGGGGGTAACATAACACGAATTTCTTGCGTTTGAAGGAGGGTCGTTATTTCTGTTCGGAGCGGAACGGGAGCTTCCCAGTTCCCAGAGTGGGTTATGCACAGGGGGCTTTTGTAAAAACTTCAGCTTGAAGCCATTTAAAATAACTGAAAGAATCATTGGATCGTAGGTTACCTTTTGCCAAGCTTTGACATGGAACCGAAGACATCCACCTACTTCTTGGGGAGTTAACACAGTTGGTTGGCTGCAGTGCTAAGGACATCCGCTTGGGACGCGGCACGAAGTCCAAGGCGGAGGATGCGGTCGTTGTCACGTAGGACGAAGACAGGAACCGCAGCTCGTCGAGGAAGATAGAGGCCAGAACCGAAACCTAGCTTGGTATCAGCGGTGAGGAACTCCGACTGAAGGCAAGTGTCAAAGTTTCTTGGATTGACCGTTCCTTCTCCGATAGGACGGAAGAAGTAACTTTCACGGCCCGGATGAGGTGGAGGTGGTTCTTTATCCAATTCAAGAGGCGTTCCGTTACCCAGGAGGACGCCGCCAGTCCTGTGTAGCGTCGTGAGAAGCGTTGTTAACCGTCCTAGCAACGGTGGCTGGTGTGGGAGTTAGGAGGCCAAAGCCAAACCAGTTGCAAGGCCTCGGTTCTTCGAGACTGGGTCAGAGGTAGAGAGGATGGCTTTTATAGTAAGCAGTCCGGAACGATCCCCTCAACTGTCTTTAATAATTCTGGAAGTGGGATCTCCGAGGGATCAGGTTCACCCTGGAATGGAGGCCAGTTGTTGATCTGAAAGGGACAGATCCGGCGAGTAATAAGAGTCAAAATTGTTGTCTGCAGGAGGAACGGGCGGAGTTGGTAATGGAGCCGGCAGAATATCCGGGACAGCAGAGGGACCAGCGTCCTCAGTGGAAGGTCGGTGGCACTTAGGGATGGAAGCAAGCCATGCCGAAGTACAGTCAGAGACTGGTGCTTTCCGTTTAAAGGTCTGAAGGGAAGAGTCCATAAGAGTATGCACCTGGCTCGTTGGTCCGCTGAGTGGTGAAACGTCCCGTTACCGAAGGTTGGGAGGAATGTCAAGACAAATCCAAAGAAGTGAGTTGCGGTCCTACGGAGGAGGCCAGTTTGGGAGCAACCTTCTGGGCTTTAAGTTGTAGTTTAAGGCAAGCATACCGTTCCTTTGTTCGAAAGAATACCTCGGAAAGGGAATGTAGGTCCTGTACCGGCGGAGGCTGGCTACAGGAAATTGGCGATATAGCTGCAGTATCGCAGGGTGCAGGAAGGGATGGCTCGGAAAGAAAGGGATTCGGGGGTGGAAGTGATTGTTCCAAAGAATCCTATTCCGTTGTTAGTTCAAGAATTTCAACATTGTCCGCAACCGGCAAAGCCTGTAGTGGAGATGCGAAATGAGGAACCATCCTTTAGCTCGCGGCATAGGAACAGCGTTACCTAGGAATGCGGAACGTAGACTGAAGAACGCAGTGCGAACGAAGTGAACAGCTCGGCGGCTAGAGAAGAAAAGGTGACCATACCACTCCGCTTCGGCTTTTATATAATGGAGGCTGCACAGTAACCTGCGCAGTAGGTAGCGTCCCGGAAGGACATCTTCAATTTAATTTTTCTAGATTGAACAGCATTTTGAGAAGGCGAATGCTATAAAAAAGGCAATGGATATTTTCAAGGCAACTAGAAAAATAATTTTCCGACCGACCGACCCTATTTTTTCAACTGCATAACGCAAAACAAACAATTATTTTGTTTGGCCTTATACAGTGCAAACTTTAACTTTTTGGAGGACCTAGCTCGCAACCCGGGGTAACCCATCAAAGTGCTACCCGCTGCCACAATTGACGAGTCAACTGTAAATGCAACAAAAACTACAGGTATAGGCCATGCAAAGTTAATTGTTTGGTTTACAGGCGCGTGCAAGTGCCTTAAATTACAGCGGGTCAGATCTTGGTACACCTGCTAAAAAATCATATTTTCGCCAAATTTTGACAGTTTTCGATATTCCAGTATACCATTTAACTGGCTCGAAAAGAGCTTTTCAATGGTCCATATTTCAAACCTCTAGCTCAAACCACTAAGGTATTTAGCAAAAACTAAAATATTTTTTTAATACTAGAAGACATAAATAACATATTAGCAGAATATTATACATTTGTAGGCTGACTGCATACTCTTTCAGCTTTGTACATATCAAACAAATGTGGACAGTTAAATAAAATAAAATAAAATGCGCTTTAATTTGCAACCTTGCCCGTAAACCAAACAATTTTTTTTTGCATGGCCTAATACGATATTTTCGTGCTGCAACTAGTAACCCTAATTTTTCTAGCAGTCAAAATTGGTTTCTACTGCCTTATCGAAAATATATACAACCTGTAAACCGACCCTACCTACCCTCTTGAATCACCACCATGACATAGACAGAGGAAAGAAGATGGCGGCTGGCCCGGGTCAAAAGCTTTTATAGGAGGGCTGCGTATGACAATCCTCTGTAGAGGACTAAAATGGCTTCCTGTAAATTTTGTTGCATTCAGTTCCTGGATGGTCCTTATGTCTCGTGAGGTTTTTCTCTGTCCAGATGTGCCCAGCTGCACAAACCCCTCTGCACTGTGCAAGTGTGCATGATGACGCATGCGCCAAGCAGTTTGTGCAGCTGGGCGTATCCGGACAGTAAAAAACCTTGAGAGAAATAAGGAGCATCCAGGAATTGAATGCTACAAAATTTACAGGCAGTATATATTTTCGATTAGGCAATAGAAACCAATTTGACTACCAGAAAAATTGGGATTGTTCAAGAAAAACGCAGGTGTTTCTTGAACCCTGTGCATGATCAACATCATTGGGAGGGACCTGAAACAACAGCATGGTCGACAGTGGAAGCTTGACGAGCTGGTGAGCGCACTGCCCACGAAATACGGGAGGCTGTGAGGCACGGCAGTTACATATTTGTAGCAGACGACGTTGGCGGTTACAAAATCGTAGCAGACGATGTAGGTGTAAAGAGGCCGAAACTTTGTCGAAGTGCCTGAGGAAGACGGCAGTTTGCCATTGAAAATTCGCAAGATATTGAAGGTGTCTCCGTTGTGAAAGATTAGCGGTATATTTCTACATAATACTCTGAATTATGACTGATAAAAATTGTCACCAGACAATTGTTGTAAACAGATGCAATTTTCTCAATTGTACATTTTATTATTTCAATTGAAAATGATCAATTTTTATCCGTGTACATTTTAACAAGTGAAAATTCAATCATATAACCCCTTTTTACGGCACATCTGACGTTTTTGTTTGTATTATTACTTGTACTAGCCAAGTTAGCTGCAGATAGTACAAAGCATGAAGCTCTTGCTTTGTATTCAGTGTGCAATGTGTTTGGCCAGCAGTGTTGACGTACGTTTTCCGTTACAAGGCTTTTACATTCGTAATCACATGAGAATAAGAGGGAAGGAAAAACATAATTTTGCACGAATCGCAGCCATCGGGATTGCGATTGGGCAAGAATGCAAGTTGGAACAAGGGTAAATAAACTGCATCTGCTGACACCTTGCATCCATGTTGTTGATTAACCCATAACCGCCTGAAAAAACTCGACCCTTTTTTTAGAGTCCATATGGTACTCTGGTTAGTTCTCGGATTCGAACCGGCATTGTCTTGGTTTGGGGCCGACGACGTTGACCACTGGGCTGTGATTGCTCGCTTTGCACGGGGTCCCACCCTCACAAAGCTCCCGCCAAGACTTAGTTACTCGCTGTTATAGTTGAAGGCGTACGTTCCTATCTAGGTGGCTACGGGTTAGCTGAGGGTTGGGAAAATACTTGATTGCAACCTGTAACCCATAACCGCCTGAAAAAACTCTCGGACCCTTTTTTAGAGTCTATATCATATGGTACTCGGGTCGGTTCTCGGATTCGAACCGACATTCTCTTGATTTGGGGCCGACGACGCTGATCACGGGGCTGTGATTGCTTGCGTTGCTCGGGGTCCCCGGGGCCCCCTCACGAAGCTCGCGCCGGGACTTAGTTTCTCTTTGTTATACGTTGAAGGCGTACGTTCATATCTAGGCGGCTACGGGTAAAAACGCTAGTGTTAAACGTTGACTCTCTATTCCCATCCCACAGAAAAGTTGTGTTTTGGAACATCGTGTCGCAGAAGTAGGCAGAATTTTCTGGTACTGGGATTGGCGTCTCCCAGTTTTCAAAGCACATACGGGCTGTAGTTTGTTTGAGCCACTGTTGGATGGTATAATACGAGAGTATGCCTAGATAAAATGATGATTAAAGGCACATAACTCCCTCCGGTATATTTTAACAGTTTTCCTCGATACATTACCAGAAATAGTTTTATATGAATTCATTTACCTTTTATTTGATCGTCTAAGGTTACGATCCCGGTGACAGATGTGGCGCGCGTACGCTAGTAAGTTTTTGTTTTTTTACCGCTCGGTCCGAGGAGTATCTCACTCCCGCCAGAAAGCTTCTGTGGTGACGTCATGCGATGTTTACACGCCTAGTTTGTGACGTAGGGATTTTTCGTGCACTTCAAGTCACGTGACTTGCCGCTTCTGAGCGAAAGCCAAGTGAGATAGTAGCTTCAATCCCAGTTAACCTTGTTTGAGCTTATCAGGAGAAATGGCGAGTGATGAACGCATTTATCTATTCCACCAAATAGATTTGCTACCGAATCGGTAAAGGAAAGGACAAAACGAAAATTGGATCGACAATTAGGGTTATCCTATGTTTACTGCAAGAAACTAGGAAAGAAGGGATGGGGCAGAGGTGTCAGGATCCTGACACAGTGATGGACAAAACCAACTGCGGAGAAGAAATTAAATTGCGGATTGAGTTTCAGACCTAAGATTGCCGTAGCAGACATTAGGCCTATAGAAAAAAAACGTTTAGCTGCAGTACCAATTAAATTACAACTAGGGTCGGTCGGGAGAAAGTTTTTTTTTTTGATGGTGCACTTAAAACAGACCCAATTTTATGCCTTTTATTTAAGCTGTTTCTGTACAGTAACGCCGCGTATGATGCCCGCATAATACTAAAACATGAAGTCACAAATTAGGCTGCAAGGGAAAAAATAACGGTTGGGAGGACAAAATGAGATCGGTCGCAGGGGCGTAAACTTACTGCCCGAAGAAGGGGGGGGGGTTTAAATGTCTCACTCGCCCCCAAAAAATAAAAGCGATACATAATGACCGGTCCCTAAGCATGCCTCCTTGAAATTGCCAATAAATTAATATTCGTAACATAGTCGGCAACGCCAGGACGTAAATTTCGACATCAACACAGAATAAAGACCCCAGAATCTTTAACTTGGTCAACTTCGTTCAAATAACTAACGTGTGGGTATTTTACCGCAGCAACAGACAAGAGACATTGATGATCATAACGTGCAGTCATCTGCACCAGTGTTTGTTTACACTTTAGCATTCGTACGACATGTCACATGGCGTGGCTCCGAAATGAGTATGATCTAGCGTCGGATGTGACGTCATGCTTGTTTCACAGAGCACTGCGTGCTGCGGTCGTGTGAACTATATTTTAGCGCAGTTGACGTATGAGTAAAGCGGCCAGGACGGAGGGATTTATGTGCCTTTAAGGCAAACCTGAATTATGAATTTTCACCAATGTTTTGAAATCCAGCATTATATGTGACGGATAGATGGGCTAACTCAATTTTTTTAACGTCAAGTCGAGGCTGAGGGCAGAGCATAGAGTTTTGAAGATGATGTACAGTAGATTCGTATAATTACCATATCTCATTATGACTCTGTACAACTACACTCGACATTTCCACATTTTCAAAGCATTAAAGGGACATAAATCCCTGTTGGCTTTCCTGCACGGCCCAGTTTTGCGACATTAGTTCAAACGTAAGCTTACATAAATGTTGCCAACACGTTCATTTTCTTGTTTTTTCTTGCGTGCGTGGTGATTTTGCGACATTAACTCTAACCTGTATAAATGTTGCAACGCTATTCTCATCGGGTCGCACGTTACACCGGAAGGACGTGTGTCCTTTTAATTCTTTGGAATAAAGTAAAAAGAAGTTTTTCCAGCAATTTATCAAAGAAAATAACTACTTTATTTTTAACTTGGCAAAAGCTGGAAAATTCAACGTTGACAGTTCCAAATAGCTTCAGTAGAATTTACATAACAAAGTCAAACCGAACCGAATTTCGAGTTTTGCACACACCCCTAGTGACATATCCTCGAAGAAATTTGTGGTAAAACGACCTGGCAAATATAGCTGTGTGAGAATGGGTGAACTTTTTATCCTAATGTAGTCTTCCGTAAGAGACTTTACTACACCCGGTCCCCAAATTGTCACAAGCAAGTGTTTTGGAAGAGCGTAGTATCGTTTAATGCATGGAATGAGAAGAACACATTTGCTGAACAGTCTACAAGGTCAATAATGTCAAACAACAGTTTCAAGTAGACCTAAAACACACGATTAAACAATGAATACTGTATGATCTTTCTGTAAAGCTTGCACAAATGGGATATTCATACATGCAAAAATCTCCTGTGGTACTGAACTATAGGTCTCGCTACTAAGTTGCAACATGGTTAAAAAAAAAAAGTTAAGAACAAAAAAATCCACTACCTTTAAAACTGGAAAGCCCTTTCGTTCAATTTAAAACGAATTTTTTACATTTTTTCCCCTAACTCCAGAGTCTGTGGGTTTCAACTCATAAAACGTAGACCGAATGCTACATTGGATATTTTGAAAGTAAGGAAGCACAAGATGTTAAAAAATAATAAAAAAAAAGGGTTTGTCAACAAAGAATTCCACAAGGTGCATCTGCTTCTCCAATTTTGGCTTTGGCCAGGTAATTTGAAAGCTGGCCGCAAGCTGACAGAATTAGTCCTAAATATGGCGGAGACGGTTTTAGAGGGCGGGAAATATATTCTGGATGATATTGAACAGCAACAAAGTAGGGATGATTTTCGAGTTCCATCATTTCCATTCGGACTCCTTCGACATCATGACCAACAAACTTCAAGCCGGCACTTTCGAAATCTTCAATCATTTTAGGGTTTACCTCGTAGCGATGCCGATGTCGTTCTTCAACATAAGCTATGTTTCCATACAACTGGCGCAAAACTGACTGCTGTGTCTTGATTACCGTCTGTTTCTTGCCTAATCTCATGGTTCCACCCATTTGGCCTGGATTGTGCTCTGGCATCTCGATCACCACCGGATGTAACGTATCTGGATCCCATTCTGTGGAATTGGCACCTTCTAAGCCAAGGATGTTTCGAGCAAATTCGATGACGGCACACTGCAAGCCAAGGCACACTCCTAGGAAAGGGAGTTTGTTCTTTCTGGCCCATTCAATAGCTTGAACTTTGCCTTCTGTACCTCTTCCCCCAAAGCCGCCGGGAACAATCAGTCCCTTGCTGCTACAAAGAGCTTGCCAGGCTTCGTGGAACTTGACAGGCTCAGCCTCTTTCGTCGTAATTTCCAAGTCCGCTGCTTCAATGTACTTCAAGTTAAGTCGGTGTCCGCATGCCAAGGCAGCATGGTTGAGAGCTTTGATGACTGAGGCATACGCATCTTCAAGTTTCGTGTATTTCCCAACCAGTGCAATTGAAATTGATTTAGTCACTTCGTCGTGTTTATCAGCAAGTTCCTTCCATTTATGCAAAAGGCGAGGCGGTCTCGGTGACGGGATGGTCAGCTGGAGACGTTCGGTGAAAAATTCAATCAATTTCTGATCTTCTAACATGACTGGTACCCGAAAAATTGACGAGCAATCGTGGATACAGATGACCTGTTCCGTTGCGACGTGGCAGAAATTGGAAATTTTGTCCCTCACAGAATCGGTGATTTCATTTTCGCTGCGACAAACGATGAGGTCGGGCGACAAGCCCAAGCCTCTCAATTCTCGAACGCTTGCTTGGGTTGGTTTTGTTTTGTGTTCCCCAGTGGCCCTGGGCTGAGGCACCAAACTGACATGGACGCAGCAGAAATTTTCCCTTTTCACTCTAAATTGAAATTGTCTAAAAGCTTC
>JAHWFP010225060.1:0-15242 GCA_023313725.1 Lithobius niger | reverse complement strand
GCAACAAGTGTAGTGCAAGGAAGTTTTCGTGCCCCAGTTGCTGCCCCTGCAGATCAGGTAAGAAGCATGATCATGTTTTATTATTTTTTTATTCATAATAAAGGGAGAATTTTGTTGATTTTTTAGGTGTGAAGCATTATGTAGGTGTTTAACTATGCTTTTGAAAATTTTCAGCCTGATCACAACACAATTTATATTATTATTTTTTTTTTGTGTGATGTACCTGAAAAGTGCATTACATGCTCAGTGACAGGGTTAAACTAACAAAAAACTTGCACAGCGTGAAAAGGGTTAAGACATTCTAGTTCGAAAGAATTGGCACGTCCTTTCGTTCAAGAAGCGAAAGGCAGGTACACCCTCTGGGGGGTGCCTCAGCAGGTGTTTCAGGAAAATAAGAACAGAGGAGATGATACGGAAGAAGCTATACATAGACTTAGGGTACGTCTTGCCTACCTTCAAGGAGTAACAGACAAGATCCAAAAAATACTCAAGATAACGGCTTTGACTATGTGAAAAAAGGAGGTCACTAAGAGTTGCTCTTGCCGAAAGCTTTGCATAAAGAGGAAAGTGGTAGAAAGAAGAAATACGAGGAAAGACTGCAAAAAAATGGTGAACACGAGAGAAGGAGTGTATCGTGTAACGACTGCGATGCCGTCTATATTGGTGAGACACGTAAGGGCATAAGGGCACGAGTAAAACGACATACAAATGATTACAGGAACCAGAAAGATACAAACGGCATCGCAGTACACCAGATGAACACCTCACACCGCATCCATTGGAAAGGAACTGAAACTTCAAATACCGATGGTACGGGTGATTTACTTCGGTTTTCGTTCATTATCACTTACTTCTTTTTAACGCAGTACCAAAAGTGTTCCAGTTACTCCAAACTAGTTTGGAGTAACTGGAACACTTTTTGTACAGCATTAAAAAGAAGTAAGTGATAAGGAACTGAAACGTTGCTCATTTCAAACTCTAGCAGAGACTCACACCTGAGAGGCCTCGAATCCCTGGCTATTCTACCCGAGAGAAGGCCGTGCTGATGAATATCCAGGGACCGTCTAACCCTTCAATCCAATTCCTTTTGGATGCTGGTTTCAGATACCGTTTAAGAAGTAAAGGGAAAAAACGGCCTTCAAAATAACGGCGGCAGTGCATGAGCGTCGCGGACCTACCTTGTATATACCTTGTAACTATCAGAGGCCAAGTTAATGCCAATTTTGAATCTAATGGACTGTAAATAGGTGGTGGTGCTTAGAGTTTTTATTACGTGCCTGAGGATGGTAGTCGGCTAGGTTTTGCCATCCACAGCAAATGGACTATCGAAAATTCGCCAAGAATTGTTAAATTGTTCTTGCCTGTCTGGAATATTGCGTATTTTCCTCCGTGCGTAAGTAATCCATTATTGTAGAAACTGAACGTATTTATCGGCAACTACGTATACAGTTAAGAATTCATTGAAATACAAAAAAAAAAAAAAATCAATAAATTAAAGATTTACTATTACTAACCTGTACATTATCGACGCGGATCTCAGCATTATCCTTTTCTGCCTTCAATTCTAGTTCAATATTAAGAAGCGCTATTTTAGGCTTTACATATTTTTTAGGCTGCATTTCAAAGCCAGCGTACGAAAAAGTCTTCTTGAATGCCACTCCACTAACAAGTTGAGAATCCTATTACAAAGGAGGGAAAAATGTTACTTTATTTCACGTGAAGTACGTCTCCTCTGAATAAAGTTTGTAACAAGCCCACAGCTTAGAACATTTTTGTCAAATGTATTTCTGTGCATTCAGAATTATATATTTTCGGCCTTTGAAAAGCAAAGTAACAAGCCAAAAGTATTTTCACTTGTAATTAAAGGGCAATTACATCCATTTTGACATGCACGTGATAATTTTGGACCACTTAAACAATAACTAAACACAAGAATTGCGGTAAGAATACGTTACACGTACGTCCGATACAACAATATAATTACTGCAACACCGAAACACGAGATGGGGCCGCCATTGTTTTGCTGGAACGCGCAGAAATTAATGCCGACAGATGGTAGCCATCGATTTCGACACGCAGCCGAATGAGATAGCTCTATTGGGTGTGAGAGCTCAAGCAACCGACGGCCTTACCTGACCGACAGTTGTAGTGGCCAGTTAAGGCTGTCAGTCGCTTGAGCTCTCAGTCAATAGAGCTATCTCATTCGGCTGCGTGTCGAAATCGATTGCTACCATCTGCCGGTATTAATTTCTGCGCGTTCCAGCAAAACAATGGCGGCCCCCGTCTCGTGTTTTGGTGTTGCAGTAATTATATTGGTGTATCGGACGTACGTAACGTATTCTTACAATTCTTGTGTTTAGTTATTGTTTAAGTGGTTCAAAAGTAACATGTGCATGTCAAAACGGATGTAATTGCCCTTTAACAGACTTTGATGTTTGAATACATTTAGAAGCCACCTTTCTGTTGATCCTAACTGTAAGTTCCTAGCTTCAACAGTACATAATGAAAACAGGAAAATGTAAAAGTAGGAGATTTCATTATGTTAAAATGAGTTTCCACATCTGTGCACTTATAAGTCCATGTGAAAATACATGCATTTGTTAAGTTTTTTATTTTATTTTAAAGGTTGATTGGTTTACAAAAGTTTTCAACGGTTCGGTAGTGTTCCAAGTTCAGGTCATTTAAGGTTTGGGAAAAATTTTGTTCACTACAGCCTTAGTAGTTAGATTTGTGAACATTAAGTAGCAGCCCAAGAAGACTAGGGTAAAAATGGGGTGAACCATTCATTGAAGGAGCGAACTGTCGAGCAGGTGATGTCACTAAGATCCGGGTAAAACATAGTTCACTTGATCGGTCAAAAGAGTTCCAAGTTACATGCTTCAGCGTTCAGAGTTCCAAGTTCTATGCTTCATACAGAGGTAATTTTTTTAAAACTAATCTTGAAATCAGTGGCTTAAAAATGACAGGGCTTTTTCTTACTAGATTTTTCAAAAAAATAATTTGCTTCCACCTAACATATTTTTAGTATATACTTATGTAAATTGTTTTTAACAAAAATGTTACCGTAAGTGCTAACAATAATTGTTTCCGAACCTTGTTAATTTACCCTTGTTAATGGAGCTTTCCATCAAAGCTTAAAAAATTGTACAATAAATTGTTTTATTGTCGGCAAAATTATTGCTACCTCACGGTTATTGTTGTAGTACGATGCATGTGTAACTGACATTGTTGGTCTAGCACACTGTTACATAATTCTCTTCGATCTTGGAAATTACTCATTACGATCACTTTCAAAAACAGGATACTGTCAGTATCTTGAAAATTTTCGATTGTATTTTAACAAGCTTTATCAGGCAGGGTCAAGAAAATTGAGTGTTCTGGTTACATTTTCGTCTGCTAGTTTTTTCGTCTGCTTGCTTCAAACCAGAAATGTAACCAGAAGACTCAATTTTCTTGACCATGCCCGATGAAGATTGTTGAAATACAATCGAAAATTTGCAAGATACTGACAGTATCCTATTTTTGAAAGTGAGCGTAACGAGTCATTTCCAAGATCGAAGTGAATCAAGAGCGTTTCAAAGTAATACAAGTAAGCCTAACGGTTTATTTTGTTACACGATTCTGTTCTTAGGATCAGACTACAGAACAGTAGTAAATTAATTACATTTATAAGAGACAAATTGTATTTTCAAGCCTAAAATAAGCACTTTTAAGGACCTTTGCACCATGTTTGGGCCATGTAAGCACTTATAAGGTCCTTACAAATGCCGAAGTTAAAAAAAGGTCTTGTAAGCACTATAAACACCCTGTGCAAACCCGACAGTGCATGTTTCTAAGGTAAAATGTAGGCAAGTTATTGAGTCAATAACTGAATATTGAGTCAATCAATAACTCAACAATCAATAAACTCAACCAACAATCAATAACCATCAATAAACTCAATCAACAATCAATCAATAAACTCAACTCAATCAATATTGAGTCAATCAATAACCCAATATTGAGTCAATCACCCTGCTGCATTGTTAACAATATTCAGGGACAATGATTTTCCACTATTCCGCTATTGTCAAAAAATCGTGGAGTTAACTGTAATTGTTTTAGCTCAAAATTTCTTGGTGTTGTGCCAACCTTACTGTAGCGACGGCTACACCCGTGGTGCCGGGTAGATGCTGCTAGTTGTGGTTTCACATCAAATTACTTTCGGACTTATCAGTGACAGTTAGATTTACTGTACTTTTAAATCGTAGCATAGCAATACTAACGCTTAGTTGAGGGTTTAAGTATCCAAATGCTCATGCTAGCAGTAATGTTAAGTTTATATACGGTATTTTCGCTACCACTAGAATGGATAGCACAATTTAACTAACCTAAACAGGAAAAAAAAAAAGGTCCGTGCGGCAGCTCTTGGGCGATGCCTGAGAAACAACTTTCTTTTTTAATGGCCTAATACAATGTTTTTTAATTTGCTGCAGAAAAATACAATTTGTCCACGCGAAATGTTATGATTGATGGCCGCAGAAAATCGTTGTCACTGCTAATGGCTATACCCGGGCTTTATAAAAAAAAAATATATAAAGAAGACAATGACCAAGGTTTCAGCGTTCCAAGTTACTACTGAAACTAAGGCTGTACCGAACGAGAATTTTTCAGCCGAACCGAACCAAACCGAACAAACATTAAATAAGCCGAAAAAAGTATAGGTATTTTTACATGGACTTGTAAGTCCAGAGATGTTGAAACTCTGTTTAAACTTTAAAAAATCTCCACTACTTTTACATTTTCCCTTATAACTTCTGAACCGTTAGAGCTAGGAACTTGTGATTTGGACCAACGGAAAGCTGGCGGAAAAACCTTCAAAATGGTGTATTCAAACATCAAAAACTGTCAATTAGAAGTGAAAATATGTTCGGTTTGGTATTTTGCGTTTGAAAGACTGAACACCGAACCGAACCCCCTCTGTTCGGCCACGTTCGGTTCGCTACAGCCTTAACTGAAACCAATCCCACAAATTGGTTTTAAATATTATTTTTTTTTTATATTTAGAAATTTGAGTAGGGGACCTCAGCCAGAGGTTACATCGTTGGTTTACATTCGGCCCTCTAGAAAGCAATATTGTGATTTAAATTTGTACCATCAGCCCCCGCCAGGATAAATAATTGCATTTCAGAAAACAATACTGTAGTTAAAATGTAGACTTTCAACCCTTGACAAAATACATAATTTTACCTAAACATTCACTTAAGTCATGAAATTGGGAAAATATCGGCATCGGCCAGTCAGGAAGGTTAATAAATCGGCACAAAATCGGCTTCGGCTAATTAATAAGATTTCAAAATCGGCGTAAAGTCGGCATCGGTCAATCGGCAAAATTTTGCCATCGGTCGACCCTTAACTTAAATCACTAAAGAAATACTGAAGAAATGACAAGCACTAAACCGGACTGAAGAAATGAATGGAAATATTACCTCTAAACCACCACCTTGAACTTTTTTGATTCCAATCATGTTAAGTGGCAACAGCTCGTCTAGAAGCATTACCGCATCTACAACCATCTGGGAAAAAAATTCTTTATGCCCAGATATCAATTTTGATGATAATGTTGTGGATGCACACTTCTTCAGCAATTCCCGATGTTCCCTGCAATGCACAATAAACTTATTAAGTATAGATGGTTTACAAATAACTTACCCAGGAAAATAATCACTGCATGCTGTGTATTAGTATCACGATTCAAACACCTTAGATTTACACCTCCGGAAAGCTCTCTCTCTCTCTCGTCGACACGATCAATTTGGCGTATCGAAATCAGTCAAAAATTGGCGAAGTTATCACATTTTCACCGGATTAAGTTTTTCAAGAGGAGCAGAGTTCGAGTACAAGTTGCATTGGCTTAAATTGTTAAGAGTATCTCGCATCCCTGATGGTGATAAAAGTGTTAGGTTTGAGGAAAGATGTGTGACAATTACCAGTGGAAATACTGCTGCCGATTTGTCGTGGTGTTAACTGGAATACCAAAATTTCGCAAAATTTTGAAGTGTGCGGGCAAAAGCCAACAGAAAAGTCAGAAACTTGGGCTAATTGCACAACATAATTTGGGTTGCCTGCCAATAATGCACTAAGTGCAACAAATAGTCGGTGATGTGCTTCATTTTAAGTACAAACTGAACAAACAGCAAAATACTTACGCAGGGTCATCCTTTTTCACTTTAACAGCTATTTCATTGATGTAGTCAATAGCCTAGAAAAGAAAAAATGAGTAAATACGACAAAAGGCAATCAACACTGCATTATGGTAGATTTGAGTGACGGGCAACAACTAAGATGTAGTATAGCTGGCTGTTACTGAACGATTTATCGCAAAACCCACCACGCCTCCCCTTCCTGCGCTATCTTCTCTTTTTTCTAACGTTATTGTTAGGAAACTTGTTGTAAGCCCAGTGAAATTTAGCATAGGGCAAAATTCCCCCGGCACCTGTCCATCACACCCGCAGACACTTTTTCGTTTATAAAAGCCTGTCGCAGTCCGGTGAACACATTCTACTTCTAGATAAACTGAAATGCAGACAACAGGTGCCTTCGAAACCCATAGCCTAGCACCAAATTCATCCATCTGGAGACAGTTTGGTACCTTTACACTCCCTCCAAACTGAATGAGTTTGGTCGAGTTTGGTTTGTGGTATTCAAAGGCGGCAATTTTGAGCTTTTTACAACTGAGCAGACGATACATCGTCCGCCGGGAATTTTAGGAACTATTTTGAAACGCAGATATGTTATCGTTTAGTCTCAAAAGGGTTAAATCTGAGACTTAATTGGCACATTTGTAAAGAACACTATAATTTTCTTTTAAAGCAGACTACATAAGTGTTTTAAGATCTACATCTTAAAGAAATGCAGTAAAAAAAAAAAGAATGCTTGGTTGCCTTCCAATCCCACTCAGCAAATCACTAATTTTACGCTCAAATTCAAACAACAAAAATACATTCAGTGTTTTGCAAATTTTCGGTATGCCTAATAGTCCGAGTGGTGTTATATTCGGTCTCTTATCTTCTTCAGGCTTCCTTTCTTGCACTTGCTTCACTTTTACAATGCCCACTGTTTATCGTGTGACGCCTGCCCATATTCCACTTGCGCGAGAGGTGTGCTACCAACTCTTTGCTAATGAGGAACCTGATGTTAGGGTCTGACGGCCTTTGTAGATTCACGAGAGGTTCCAGTAGCGTCACAGTGTTGAAGAGCCAGTGACTGAAAGTCCTCTTAAATGTAAATCCCTTTTACTATTCGACACTAGTAGAGTAGTAGTTTGGTCTGGTGATTCAACACTGTGTAGTTAGCGGGCCTCTCATGAATCTACAAAGACCGTCAAAAACCCTAGCATCAAGTTCCTCATAAGCAAAGAGTTGGGGGCACATCTCTTGCACCAAGTGGAACTGTACGAGCGCTGAGCAGGCGTCACGCGATAAATACAGTGGGCAAAGGTTTCCACACATTTGAAAAACACAAGTACTCGTGTAAAACAGTAGTAGTACAAGAAATGAAGTCAGAAGAAGATGGGAGGGACTGAAAATAACACCACTCGAACTATAAGGCCTATCGAAAATTCTCAAAATACTGAATGTATTTTTGTTTGAATTTTAGCGCAAAATTTGCCAGTGACGTAGTTACAGCTCCACTCTTAATATTTTTAAAACGATACTATTGAAACAAACCATTTTTAACAAAATATGTCAGACGTACATAACTTTTTTAAAATTGTAATTATGTGGCTTCGTATCAGTGGTCTTGCTGGCCCTTCTTTGCCCTGTTGCAAATTTTTTCTCCGTAACAAAATTTAAATTAAATTAGGCCTAGAGATTTGTTGATTTCGAACATTCCAAGTAGAAGATGGTTCATTTTTTCGCTTACGCCCAGTTATAAACCAAACCATTTTATTTGCTTGGCCTATGGCATGAAATTGAAAACTGGAGTAATGTTCTTACCAGTTTGGTTGCCGTCCGATAGCTGCGAATTATAACTTGCGGATGAACACCCTCCTCAACAAATGACTTGCATTGCTTTAAAAACTCTCCTGCTAACAAAACGACACTCGTAGTTCCATCTCCAACCTTGAAAGAAAAAAAAAAAAACGAGATTAGATAAATCTGAAACGTCACGAAAATTGTGCCTGTGTTGATAACTGATACATTGAAACATAATTGTAACATTAACAGACATACCTATAAGGACTAAAGTTCTGGTCTACAACCAATTTTCAAAATTCAGTTAACCCTTTAAGGACTGCGTGCGCGCTAAGAACTTGTAACTGACTTGTAGAAAAAAAATCGCAGCTTCTCACCCAGTTGAGGTAAGGGAATGAAACCTGTGTCATTTTTATCCTTAATGATCTGGCTTTCATATCCCAGTTTAAATTTTACTGTAATTGGCTGGAAGTTTTCGATATGACTTGTACAAGAGCTGTAAACAATGATTATACAGCGGGCGCATTCGGGCGCACCCGTCTTTAAAGTGTTAAGAAACTTTTACATGCGCATATCAGCATACGCACACTTTCTGGGCCCTTCATTTGCTAAACACAGAGCGGGTCAAGGCCCGGGCCGATTCCGGGAACTAAGGCACACAAGGCATATAATTCGAAAAACTGCATTACCAGGGTTCGACATAAGCAGTATCGCATCGCACTTTGCGATACATTATTATTGTATTGAGATTCAGTGGAAATCTAAAAGCTACAGGTTGTACTCCGCTTGAGAACAGCATTCGGCGCAGCTATTTTACCGATAACTGGAAACAGCAGATGATTAGCTTACATGGTTTGCATTTCGTTTAAACGTGAGAAAGCTGCCAACAACGTTAGTCGTTTTGATAGCCGCACACAGCTTAGCTTTCTAATCAACAAATTATTTTCCCTGCAACTGTAGTGGGCATGGTCTACTCGGCTAGTGGTTGGGGGCTAGAAGGTTGAATAAGCTCGTCTTGAAGTTGTAGGAATGTTAATTTTACTGCCTTAAAATATTAAAGTGGGTATCTATTAAAATTAAAAAAAAAATTAAATTAAATAAAAAATACTCCAGCAACACAACGAGAGCTAGAAAAGGTTCTATCTGTTGACAAAAAGTTCCAGCCACTACACAGTACAAATATGTATTAGGCCTCATTTTTTATAATTAAAAATAAAAACTGCTAATCAAAATTTTGAATCTGTCATACAAGTTTCATTTCACATCGCAGTCTTGCTAATCAATTTTTTTGCGTTAAGTCGAGCTCTATGAATTACACACGTCTGAAAGTGTAAGGACCTGTGGTGTATATGCCCAAGAAGAGAGGTAATTTAAATTTTGAAGAATTTAGTGCATGAGGTTTGTGGAAATGAATTTTGTTGTGCGTTTTTCGAATACTAGTAAGATCTAGGGATGTGCCGATTATCGGAATCATATCGGTATTGAAAGTTTATCGGAGGCAATTCCGATATGTCGGTACTGCCGACGTCCACCTCCGATGTGCCAATACACCGTATTGGATCGCGTATAAGTCGCACTTTCTTGGAAATATGCGGAAACTACGATAATCTCGCTAAATATTGACAGATTTTGACGTTCAAATACACCAATTTAACCCATTTTTTTGCCAGCTTTCCAATGGTGCAAACCACAACAACAAGTCACTATCTCTACCCGTTCTGAAGTTATTTATAAAAAACCATTTAACTTACATTTTTAAACAAACGTGGCTTCTAAATGGATCAGAAAAACTGCTGCTCGTTAGTAATTTTAGGACTAATATATAGTTATACCATAAACTGCTTGTCTGTCGATTAATACCAACATTTTCACATCTTTACAATTGTGCAGAAAATGTTTGGCTGCGTATACTTTTATGGGCTAAGGTCTGGGGAAAATGGTTGTAGGCAATAACAGCTTTGTACTACACATTTTAACATTTTCTTTAATATTTTTATGAGGCTACGTTAAATATTAGTTTGTTTTTTGCTTACATCGGCACCAGAAAGTGTATTACACTTTCATTTTTTTCAAAATAGTAATTATTTAGTGTTCTATCTGCAGTTATCAGCGTTCAGTTTTGACAGTAATCGGTGTCGTTGTGGGCGAGAGCTAACTGATATTAAATAATCGGTGGCGGTACACCCCTATTAAGATCACTTTACATTTTTTCTAACTGTAAATTTGCAACATTTTGCCACAAACTTAGGTTTCACAGAAAGCTAACATTCTAACTCTTGACAAAAAATCTTACTTTCCTACATGTGAAATGGGCCAAATTCTGGTAAATTTAAACTTAGTATTAGGCCATTTAAAAAAAAGAAGTTGTTTCTCAAGCCCCGCCGCACGGACTCCAAACCCCCCGCACCAACCTTTTTTTTTGGTTTACGGAAACCAAAAATGTCAACTCACCATCTGTTCTAACGAATTTTGAATTCACCGGACTTCTTTTTTTGTGCGAATGTTCTTTTTGCTCACCAAATACTGTGATAGGGATCCCGTGTAAACTGTCATATTTGGTTGAAGTTTTTCATTAAAAAAATAGAACAAAAATGGCTTTGTTTTAAATTAAAACCCCTATATTATGCTAAAAAAGTAAATAAATAATAAAAAAAAAATTTGCCCGCCCGCACCGATTTTTTTCGTAAAAGGCTCGAGAAACAACTTTCTTTTTTTTAAGTGGCCTTATGGTGGCCATTTAAAAAAGGAAGTATTTTCAATCGAGTTTCACTGTTCTAAAACAATGAGGAGCATAAAATTCCCTGGCAGAAGCAATGTTGTTCACGTATCTTTTTATCACACTAAGACATAGTATGTCTTATCAATACCAATGATTCTTGTTGAAGCAAAGTTACCAGTAGTTTTGACATATTGAAATATCTGCACACAATTGTCAATTACACACAGATATTTAAAAGACTTAGTTAAAGTCTGCAACACAATAGTCAAAATCCAGTATTGGCAAGAAAACTTTTTAGAATAACTTAAATCTACAACATAAAAAGATTTAATAATACAGTATATGTAAACATTATTAAACAAAAACAGTGCACAACACTAAGAAATTGGGTCGGGTGTTTTCAAAGCGATTATTTTGTACAGCCTTTTTCTGGAAATACAAGTAAATAATGGCTTGTATTCCCCGTGATCGGGCTATAATACTGTGCCACGATGCAATTCGGTCAATCCATATTTAAGAATGACCTATGTTAGCTCATGGATGTAATAAAAAGTCCCTTCTTTCGGTAACTTTGCTAAAATAAAACCCCAGGTCAACCTAGCTAATCCTACTATTTTTGCTATTCCGACCCGTCCCCCTCTTTCATTTTATTATAAAGCCACAGGAAACCTAACAAATCCTACTATTTCTGCTATTCCTATCCCTCGTACAGTTTAGTATTTACCAAAACCCCAGGTCAAAATGGGAATTAAACGCACCATTTATTTCTCTGCAATTTCCCACACCGCAGATCAAAATGTGTTTGTTTTTTTTTAGCATGGAAGTAAAACATACTAGGTAAATTCATGGGGTTTTCCACAAAATGAACAATAAAAGCTTACTTTTTGGCTAAAAGTTAGCAATGTTACTGATTGGTAGCCTTGTCAGTCACCTGCTCATTTAATAAAAGGTGGGGGGGGGGGGGTTGTGTGTTGTCAAGCTAGTATCCTAGACCCTGATCTGTTTACGCTGCTGTCAATTTAGCAGTTTCGACAGGATCAGGATTAGCATCACAACCACCAAACGAGAAAAAAAGCCTGCGTCACTTTTGCAAAGTTTAAAAAAAGGCCTGAAAGAAAAGAATTTTGTCCACTGCCTTGGCAGCTTTGCGTCATGGAGTGGATTTTTTTTTAACCCACCCCACCTCAACCTTCCCAATAGTACCAAACCAATTCTTGCTATAATTAGAGATAAACAATCGCCACTCGAGTTACATTTAGAAAATCGTGAAAATGGTGAAAAAGCATGATAACTGAAGGTAAGTATTTTACAGATAGTAAATTTTTTTTTTGATTTTGCTTGGCTTTCGTTTAGGCTACGTTTTAAATGATTTTTTAAAATGTTAAATACACTATTTCTTTTACAAGTTTTTTGACAGCTATCAAATAAGGCAAATCCCTAATTTGAGAAGAACAAAACGGAACCCTGGATTGTTTTTTGTAATTATATGCAGCCTAGTTGGCAAATGCAAAACCTAAGTTACTAGCCAGTGTCAATGAGCTTAGTATGTTAGTGTCCAGCTGTGTCCAAACATACCTCCGCATCCTGAGATTTAGCTATGTCCACTAACGTCCTGCCTGCAGGATGGACAACGTCCAATAATTTCACAATAGTTGCACCATCGTTAGAAATGGTAGTTTTGCCTAAAACAGAAAAAAGTATAAAGAATGATGCAGATTATTTTATACCACAGTGCTGTATTAACAGTATACAGACAATTACATTCAAAAGACAATGACACAAAATCTATTTTTTGGCCACTATGCCAACATTCAGTTGGCTAGAATCTTACAAAAACAGGGTACACACAAGTGTACATGCAAAAAAATTCAAGCCATTTCACAGAATTCTTCCAAAACGAATATAATTTTTCAAGGACTTCCCTAAATGGGCCTAAAATAATTTTTTTTCAAGGACATTTATTAACAAACTTGCTCTAATTAGGCTGCTCTGCTCATCTTCAAATAGGGTCTACGTTTTAGCGGTGAAGAGCCAACATCATCAAACAATTCTCTCTAATGTCAGTCACCATTTGGCGAGTGGAAATCAACAGTTGGAGACTTGGAATTTAGCCTTACTCGCCAAATCATTGACTAGCAATATTGGGAATCTTATAAGTTAAGAAAAGAACGGTTTACAGCGTTATACTCAGATTTATAACAGCTTTTTCTACTTCAATACTAGTGCCGTTTTCGAACTCGCCGGTAATTGTGGCCTACTACATTTTTTCCTTCAATACTGCGGTTGTAAGAAATCGTACAATTTCATAAATACATAAATTAGAGAAACTGTGTATCATGCAAGACATTTTTGGTTGTAAGCGAAAAGAAATTGTGAAATGGAGACTATTTTCTATGGTCTACTGGCGACTGCAACTGGATTGTCATCATTAAAATGTTTGTTTTAATATTCATGGAAAAAATCTATGGCAACAAAAAAAAAAAAAAAAAAAAGGAAAACCAGAATGGGTAGAAATTGTTTACTGGCCTTTTTTACTGGCCTATTTACTGGCCTATTTTTATACGTTAAGATAGGTTAGGTGACATACAATGTTTCGAATTTCACCACGCATGGTAGGTTGTTTCACCAATAGGCGTTTTTTTTTCTTTTCCATTTGGCTTTTTAAACCCTTCTCTTTTTCCCTACATTTTTTTTCGTAAGATTTATTTTTAAACGCTGGAAGCAACTGGTGAAAATGCGTGGAGCAACAAAATTTTTAAATTTTATTTAAATTCAAGTATTTTCAAGAATTAAAGAACCTTGTGCGAACTGTGTGAAAAGAGCAAGGCAAGGGTCAATGATAAGTTCTAGCTACAGTTTTTCGACAAATATTGTAAACATAAGACAAAGTTTACTATGACAAAATCTACGTGCAGTCGACACCAGTTACACCGAACCTCGAGGACACCCTAAAAAAAGGAAGTTTCGTCAAACCAAATGTGCCCAATTTCCAAAAAAGAACAGCACTAAATTGGTGAGAACACTTGTTGAAAACTGTTCTTTCACATTACGTTACTCATTTAACTAATAGCCACTGTAGATGTGGGAAATTCTCACCAGCAATATGGGGTTTTACCCCTAAAAATTGTTTCTAGGTACTCCAAAATACCTGTAATTTTAAAAGCTTTTTGTTTTAGAAAATACCTAATGTCCTAACTCCAAAATTTAAGAAGTGATAGTCAGATAATGAAGCTCCCTCTAGGTGCAGTAACGCCGCTAGGCTAACCTGTATTTCCACTCATATTTTGTTTAAGGCGACGCATGCAGCACTTGTTTTCTCTCAGACTTTACACCTAAGGTATGTCAAAAGTTTCGTGCTGAAAATGTGGCAATTTACGGCTAACTCCTAAGGACCCCCATTAGTGTTGCACGGTATTGACGGTAAAAAGAAATTACGGTATCAGTATCGTTCCTTTTTTAGTACCACGGTATTACCGTGATGCTGACGACCATTCACGAACCAGCTTTACTCTTTTTGATGGCAGCAATTCTTTAAACTAAATCGCACAAATAGGTGCCTATACGGAGGTGTGAAATTTGCACGAGGGAGTGAAATCTGATCCCACTGCTACGCAGACGAAGTGCCCGCATTTTGAAAGGGGGTGTGGGGGGGGGGGGGGGACAACCCTTTAGAAACAAGCGTGTCCCAGCGTGTTTGTGTTGTCGATGCCATAATAGCGTCCAATCAGGAGGAAAGCGAAGTCACGCTATTAGTAAAAAAGTAGAATGCAAAGAGCCATATTTGATTCTTTTGTGTTCAAGTGGATAATACGCTAAAATTATTTCCTAAATTACCATAGACCGCTGTTTTCAGAACCATACCGTACCGTCTTGTAAAAACTTAATACCGTGCAACACTACCCCCCATCCCTTGTGCCATGTCAGTGCGGTTTTCGTGATGCATACCTTGTTTTTTATCTTCACAATTGACGAAATACCAAACTTTAAAGGAATTTCCCCTAGAAGTTCCACGTCCCCAGAAACCTGCTCACCACTCAGGAAGCCTATTAACGGTTAACATCCGTGGGGAGGATCCACAAATTTTCTGCATGTATCCTACGTCAAACACTTGTGCAAGGATGTAGGCCAGCTCTAAATCTGTAGGTGGGTTGATAAAAGACTAATTCAAAAGGACAAAAAAAATATGGGCTAAAGCATGGAAAGTGGTGAATTCTTGAGGTATTTTTCCAGAATGAAGAGGAAAACACTGCTTACTTGGACTGCAGGTAAGCAATGCTACAAGGACTGCTCGTGCTCAATGCGTATTATATTGGGTGAATTACAGAGTTGCTCTACCAGTTTCTGGTAGATGAGGAAAATCGGAACACTTGTAGCAAGGTCCTGATTTTGCCCACACCAGCGATTCTACAATTACCGTTTTTACCCACCCGATGCTGATAATTCCTCCAGCCATTTGGTAATCACACACAATTACGTGTATTCATTGGTTTTTAGTCTATTACTAAACAAGCAATATATCTAATTTCCACAAATGGAACGGTCTCGTCAAACGAACAAAATTATTG
>JAHWFP010225059.1:0-24858 GCA_023313725.1 Lithobius niger | reverse complement strand
TTGCCAGGAAAATTTGATACACACTGCAGATCGTGAGCACAGGGTCCATTCAAGTAGGAAAAAAGTAAATTTTTTCAAAGAACTATGTCTTCAAAGTGATCGTTCTGGTGAGAGCCAGTTCGAGGTTGTGAGGTGACATTCACACCATCTCGGCTAGCAATAAAACAGTTTTCCAGCTGTCTCATCACATTTTCCCGAAAGTCTTCAGGTGCTGGGCAGTGTTCAGCCCAATTACGAAAATTTGCGTGAAACGTGTCATTTCCACGCGTATTTTCTGCGTCTGAACGTTCTAGGATGGGAGGTGACAAGCTTCTTTCTGAGCCCGAAAATTCAGGCGCAAAAAGGTCATCATCATTCCTCCAAGAATCATCCAAATCCTCTCCTAAGTCTTCGACGAAGGGTGCATTTCTGCTTTCCCCAGTTCTCGCCCGTTTTCGTGAATTTTCCATGGCCGGAGTTTTCACTAATTTAGGCGTGACAAAGAAGTTCTTTTTTCGCTCAATTACAAGCCACGAAACTCGTAATTTTCACTGGTTGAAAAAAAATTGTTTAGCGTTCCGCTTTTTTTTCCTCTGCAAAGTGCGTCTTCAGTCTGGACCCCTTCCAAGGTTTATATCCACACTTACTGCACTTCAATTTAAGTCTGTTTTGAATCACAAACTTAAACTCTTAAGCAATAGCCAAAATGCTTTCAAAATGATGAGGACTCCGTTAGCTCACCACTGATCAATTTGACTTTCGCTCGTAGTTTGAAAAGTGTGCTCCTTCACTTTTTCAACTCCTACAAATATCTGTGTAGCGATTTTGTTTCACTACTCAGTGTTTTGTGAACCTCTTTATTTTCTTTTCAGAAAATTGGTGACTTTATTCGAGCCGTTCTTTACCATCAGGAAAGAATAAAGCGTGGTTCTCTGTAAAACTCGAAGAGTCTACAAATTACCTCCCAGTTTAACGTTTATTACTTGCGTAAAAACGGGGTTACCATTTTGTCATAAACCGGAAGATTTCAACGACAAAAAGAATGACCTAAAGTTGGTTTGTCGTATTTCGTAGCTTTCAACTCTCGAAATATAATATCCCCAACAATTTTCGCTTGTTATTTTTTCTCCCGCTCTGGTAAGAAAAAATTTGCAAAAATCATCTGCTCACGATTTTTTATTCATGCTTATTCCATCCCGAAGGTTTGGAAGCATGACTTGCCTATCCCGAAGGTTTAGGTTCAAATCACGGCAGGCCCCCAAAATATGTGACGTACTCAGGGAGTAGACGATTGAATCCAAGAATAATCTCAAAGCCAATTTACTCCTTACTGCATAGCTAGGGGACTATGCACTGAGAACACATATTAGGCATAAAACACAAGTTTAGGAGCTTGGTCTTATCCTGAGCTGAGTCCAGGGAGACAACCTTTCGAGTCGTCTGCCCCACACCAAGTGGTCTCCCATGGTCCAGTCCCTCGTATTTATGCGTGGGCCAGAACAATAGAAGTCGCCCGAGTCATTACGTTGCGTAACCGCTAACAGGTTGGAGCCGGCTCTAACTGGTTTTAAACAATAGAGTAGCCTCGTTCCCGGCTGTTGGCGTTCGGCCAAGTTCCGGTGTAGACGGAAGTTGACAGGATGCCAAGCAGCTCATGTAACGGCAAGGTGCACCGTGTGCGTTCACACAAGGTGCGCCCTGCTATTCATAAATAGCGTGTTACACTGTAACGAGTTTATGCATGATTTCAGCATACTGGTGTAAATTCCCCATGCGGTAGAAATCTTTGGAAGTCGTTGGAATCAGGTGTTTTGGGTACAATAACAAAGAATACCACAACATTATAGTTAGGGAAGGTGTTCTTTGTGGAAAAAAATGTGCCCTCAATAATGTAGATTTGTGTTACTGGCTAGTATTTGTGTTACTACTAGCTAAGGTCAGGTCTCCCATGTTAATTCTTATAGGGTATAAAAACACGTCTAGAGCTCGTTAGGAAAAGTTTGCGTATCTAAATTTTGGCCCACAGGTAAAGAGTAGTACGGGGGAGTGCCTTTTTGTAAAAGGGGAGTTGCATCTAGAAGCACATGGCTTTGAAGTGGCGCATAAATGCAAAATTATTGTTGTAACCATTGTTTGTATTGTTATCCAACAGTCTATTATAACATGCTTAAGTGTTATACGCGCCACCATTTCAGTACTTATGTGCCTCAACAAATTCACTCAAGTATTAACAAAATAACTATTTTTTTGCCAAGGCCCTAATAAACCCAATCAATCAATCGACATCGTAAATAAACTAACCTTGGTTGCTGGTTGGATACCGTTCAGTGAGTTTTTATTTTACGTGATATTTGAAAAGTGAAATATTATGTGATCAGTGAATTTTATAGTATAAAGTATAGTTGCTTGAATACACCGTAGTAGCTAAACTACGGAAGTTGCAACAAAAAAGATACTGGGAATCTATCATTGCCAGGAAAATTTGATACACACTGCAGATCGTGAGCACAGGGTCCCTTCAAGTAGGAAAAAAGTAAATTTTTTCAAAGAAGTATGTCTTCAAAGAAGTAATGTGCAGAGTTTGATGGTTACGGTAGACATATGCTATAGTGTGATGGCACTAAGTAGACACGTGGATGAGCTTAATTGTGATTGAGTGGGCAATTCCAGCTTCATTACGTGATTGAAATTAACCTCGGACCATATGTGAAACTAAAGGGGGATGCGCTGATTGAGTGAGCAAAGCGAACGAAAATCAGCGTTTGTTAGCCAGTGCGCTCAAAAATGAGATTGAACAAACTTAAGTATGTGAAACATGGGCATACAATAAACCAAACCGTATCAATTTGGCTGATGTAACGGCTAATTGGGCAATGGCAAATGGAAAAATTATGAATGAGAAAATGTATACACATAAAGTAACTCCAGACAAAAAAAGGTAGAGGTAACGATTACACCATGGGATTCTTTATATTCACAGGCCTATGAAAGTTGTGATATCCACCCAAAACTAAAACTGGTATAAGAGAGGCTGCCAAGTTTCCAAAAATGGTCGGCCTTTGAAAGTAGTGATATCATTTAACCAGGGAAAGGCCTTCAAGGTTAATCCTATTAGCCAAGGTAATCGCACCGAATAATACTTTGGAAGTTAAATGAAAACTTGAGATTGCTATCGCTAGTAGCAATCTTCTAGTCTTCATTTAACTTTGGAACTATTAGGATGTGCGATTAACTTGGCTAATAAGATTAACCTTGACGGCCTTTCCCAGGTTAACTTTCTAAGGATGACGTTTTTGGAAACTTGGTGGCTTCTCTTATACCAGTTTTGGCTTTGTGTGGATTCTGTTGTCGGTAGGAAGCAAGTATTTTTCATATCTCTCTTCGCATGTTGATGGCCTTTATGTCACAACTCGGAATGGTTGAACCAGTTCTAAGCCATGATGGAGGTGAAGCCAGGGTCCACCCCGGTAGTGCATTGATTCGAGCGCACGGCCTAGCTAATACGGTGAAAGTCCTGGGTTCACGTCTGCAGTCGGATCATTTTTTTCCCTTTCTTTTCCGGACAAAGAAAGCTCACGAGACCCGTTTTGATGCTGACTGCGCTTCGTAAACTATCTGGCAAAACTTTCTGATTTTATTTTCAAAAATAAGTCCGAAACAATTGTGAAAAGGCAGAAGGATGAGCCCTTCCTTTCTTCTTCAGTTTCCTACGACCTACAAGCTACTATATTAGCTAAACAGCAATAAAGTAGGACCTGTAATATCACCGCACATGTTACATCTCTCGTTCTGGGTCGCGACCCCATGCTGCCAAATATGGAACGACTGGTCCCAACTATTTTTGGGGATAACGCACGTTAAAAATACGCTGTATCGGTTTTATAGAAACATGCAGGGCCATATACCTAGCTGCTTGTGGGGAGGGAGGGAGGAAGGGCGTCGGGGGAACCAACCTGAACTGTATTTTACAAAATAATTACTTTTTATCGTTTTCGTTTTAGTTTAAGCGTTTTTGGACTGGACTTTTTTCGTCGTGATGGGGGGGTGGGGGGCGTAAAACTGGGAGGGGGCGTAAATTGCCGGTTTGCCCTCCCAGAAAAATTTTCCAGCTACGGCCCTGCTATTCGACAAAAAACTTTTAAAAGTTCATCAACAATTGTTTCAGAGTTAGCTACCTTTAAAGCTACTGCTTCTGGAAATTTTGTCGCGGGGCTTAACGTTGTTAGAATATACCTGAACCCTTGCTGTGTTGGTTTCATTGGTCCTACAACATCAATTATTAAGCGTTTGAACGGTGTACTTATTATGGGAAACTTTACCAATGGCACTTTAGTTACGAGTTTTGCCTATGCGCTGACATGTATCACATTGTTTGACCGCCTGTTCAACTTGTTTACACATCCCAGGCCAGTAAAAGTGCTGCTGAATTCTTGCCAAAGTTTTCTTTTTACCTAGGTGTCCCGACCACCCATTTGAATGAGCCACATCAATTACCTGATTTCTGTACTTAAGTGGAATGACCATCTGTTCAAAAACACAGTCCGTATTGCGCTGTTCCCACTGTCTGTACAATATTCCCTTCCTTATAAAAAATTCTGTTGAAGGATTTTTACTCCCCAGAGCTGCCTTCCAACATCTTTCTAAGCTCTCATCTAATTTCTGAGCTTCAATTAACTCCACTATAGATCTCCTAACTAAACTGGTATAATCTGCAGTCAAGGGTGATAACACACTGCTAATCTTAGCTGCACCATCTACATTTACTTTGACCCCTGGATCTGGATCTGGATCTGGATCCTTACCTACAGATTTTACTTTAATCTTAACTTCAGAAGAATCTGCTAGCCTACTGCTGCTTTTCTGCATCCCCTTAGCCACATTTTCAAGCTTATCATGTTTTGTACCTTCCATTTTACCCTATTCCCTTAGCCTAGCTTCATGAAGTTGTTTGGCCTGTGCCCTAGTAATAACATTACACAATTCTGACTGCTCCTCATCATTCTTGTTCTGAATGCCATGAATTGTTTTGTCAGTTAAAATACAATCAAAATTTCCTGGAAAATCAGCTGAAAAGTGCTGCCCTAACTTTTACTTTACTACTTGGGGATCCTATCTCCATAACTGCTACTGGCAATTCTGCTGGAGTGGGGAATAATACTGCACTCAACTGAATGAATTCCCCTGTTAGATTTGCTGGATCCACCAGTTTGCTAGCAAACACATTTAGTGTTGCTGCAGTGTCTCGCAAAACTCTTAACTGTTCACCTTCTAAATCATAACATGCTATGATGTTATGGTCCAATTCAGAAAATGTATGTTTACCACGGGTCATGCATAAATTTACTGAAGCTGTACTACGTTTACTTGGGCAATTTTTGACAAGATGAGAAGAATCACCACACTCAAAACACGATCGTTTAGCCTCAAACTGCTAAGAATTACCATTTGTATTTCTAAAACCATGTTGACCTCCATCCCCATTTGCACTTTGCCCATTACTTGAAGCATTTGCATTTTTAGCATTCTGCTGTCCATTCCCATTACTACTAATAGCATTATTTGCCTGCCCATGGCCCACTGTTCCAATGTTTGACCCTGGATTTTTGTTACTGTTACCACTATTACCATTATTGCCCTTGTAATAGTTAAATTTCTTGTAATAAGGCCTATTCCCATTTCCCTTGGAATTTTGGTCACTATTCTGCACTGTATTCCCTTCACTACTATGGTTATTCTGGGTACCACTCTGACGCCTAGCCATCCATTCATCAGCTAAAGTAGCAACGTGCACTAGGTTTTCTAAATCCCCTTTATCCACTAACCACAGTTTTAACTCATTTGGTACTTTTTCTAAAAACTGTTCAATTAGCATAAGCTGAACCACCTTATTGAAATCCGTACCACACTTTGCTGTCCTAATATGAGTAATATGTTTGGATCATGTATGCAAAATTCACTACAAGATTGCTTATAAGATTTACATGCATTTCGAAATTTGGTGTGAAGAGAATCAGATGTAAGCTGAAACCTTTGTAAGAGTTGCTGCTCACCTTGTTAAAATCATTAAAGTCTACAGGTAGCCTAGTTACAACTTCTCTAGCTGTGCCACTTAGTAAAGACAACAACCTCAATGACCAAGTATTTTCTGGAAAATTCAACCGTTAAAAAATTCGGGTGAAAGTTGTTAAAAAAAGCAAAATATCATCACTATTTTCTTTAAATGGTTGCATGTGATGTGTCATATTCATTTTGTCTCCAGACTCTGCACAAATAATATTACTGGGATTTCTAGCATTTTCACTGGAAGTCCTAGCTGCACTAGCTTCAGCTAATTTAATCCTCTCCTCTGCTGCTAATTTCTCCCTTTCGAATTCTAGTTTCGTATTTTCAGCATCGGTTTCCAGTTGAATTTTTTCTTTTTCCAACTCAAACTCTCTTTGCAATTTCTCTTTTTCTAGAAGTAATTTCTCTTTTTCTAGAAGCATTTTTAATTCAAGCTCTTTTGGGAATTTTCTGCATTTCCCGTTCATGCTCTACCCTTAATCTTTCTTTGTTAACACTAACAGCATTTGCTTCCTTATCTCGAGCAATCTGCTCTTTCTGCCGATTTACTTCGGCTTGGAAATCAAGGAAATCGCTATCAACATAATTTTCGACTAAAGATCCATCTGGTATTTTAGCCTGCAAAACTTTAATAATTGCTCTTCTAGTTTTCACATTTAACTGATACTCTTCAGCCAAAAGCTTTAATGGTTCTAATTCCCCGTTTTCAAACATTTTTAAAACGAGTTCGCAATTTTAACGCTAATTAAAAAACAATTTGCCACAATATCGCAATCAACGTGTATACGACCTGCTTGACGATCGACGACTCCCTCCTGGACTCTCAGTTGTTGCTTATCAAGTTCTTCTCTCAGGCACTTCCACTTCCGGTACGCCCTTCTGTTCCGTCTGAAGCGTGTTCGTCGTCGTTGTCTACTAGTGGCCCTGAAGTTTTTCGAGTTTCCACGCTGCCACTTCGGTGATTTTCTTGTAAAAACCTCCAATCTGGATTCTGGAGATGTTTTTGTGTGATGTTAGTCCACAATTTCAGCCGATCTTCTAACCTGATCGCCGTGGGATGCAATTTTTCGCCGACCACGTTGCCTTGTTGCCGCCTCTTGAGCTTCGTCACAGCCGTTGAATCGCTGCTTGGTTTGCAGTTCCTCGCTCACCGTCGTCGACCAACTTTCCCGGCTTGACTTCAGCAACTTCTGGCAAAAAATTTTTTTTTCTTCTCCGAGATCGCCGACCACGTTTTCTTTGCCGTCCACTCTGGCTTGAGCTTCGTCCCTGCCGTTGAATCTCCGCACAGTTGCAGTCCTTCGCTTGCCGTCGTTGACCAACTTTTTCCCGGCTTGACGTCTGTTCTTCCAGCAATTCCGTGAACGATCTCCGGTGAAACTGCTAGGCTTCGTAGTTCGGCTTACGTCCTTTGCCACCAACTGTAACGTGTGTTCAATGTAGACGCCAAACTTGAAGTAATTAAACCTTATTTAATGCGGAATAATCTTGACAAGATTTGGGTTACATTAATTTGTACATTCTCAACACAAGAATCAACGAGAATAGAACACCGGGCTCTGAAGCCCTTGACTTTTATATGCTCCGGTCGGATCCAGAGCTCCACCGGACCAACAATCAGCTCTTTGAGTTCGTTAACCAATCCAGTTCTTGGTTACAAAGTTTTTACCAATCATGGCCAACAAGGCAACAATACTTGGCCACGTTCTCCTGCACGTCCGCTCATGGTTTTGGCGCAAAACCTAAAAGTCCTTGCCGTTGCACAAGTGATTTTGGCGCCAACAAAAGTCAACCACAACACAACAGCACACAGGTAGGTACGAGGGTGAGCCAATTTCCGTTACAGCATGCCAGGCTTTATGTAGGCTAGGACAGAAGTTACAAAGATGCACCACCAGGGAGTGGTGCAGAATTAGTACAATGATCACTAGGGCTAAGTGCAGGGTGCACCAAATACCAATGAGCTTCACCTGGACTTATAAAACATCCAACTAAAAACAAATTAAAAGTGTTTAGTCAAAAGTTATCTACGGAATAACAACTTATAGTTAAGCGGCTAAGAGCCAAATTTTAGGTGAATCGTGCACTTCTGGAAAAAAGCATGACAATTTCTAAATATTTTACATTAAATGGAACACATTTTGATATGGTGCCCACATATATGACTTCCGGTTTTCCCTTCATTATGTCATCAAAGATGGCCGCTACAGATTCACTATAGCGTTTGCAGATGTCAACAGCTATATCTCGGCAACCAGCAAACCAATTTTGATTTAAATTTCTATGGCTTGTTGAGATGATAATTTTGTAAGCCACAAATAAAGTCCCACAACATGTAATGTCGTGATGTCGTGTTGATTGCAATCGATCATGCATTATACGATTATATGCACGGAGGCTTCGTGATGGTTAGTTTACGTGTTTAATGCTTTTCTCCATGCTCCTGCTTAGAAGTGCCGCCCTCTGGAGGCGTTTTACCATACATCAATATATCGAATCTGGATAGGCCATGCATTACAACATTACATCCCTCCCAACCTTAGATGATGTTATCCCTGGATGTGGTGAATCGTTAACTACAGGAAATTTTGGTACTGAATAAAGTTACACCTACAATAACTAATACATTATGTTAATAAACTACATGGTTTGAATTAAACTCTAGTTCACTAATTAAAGGTTGCTAATTTACTACTATCAATCAAATGTCTCTTGAACAGATAATCTTGATACACAGTTCAAGTTATTTAGGCTTCTGCAATTAAGCGTCGAGGGGCCTGTCTTTCCCTTTCAGGATTGCGCCTGGGCACTGTGGTCGCGCGCCGGATAGGGTTTCTTGTGCGCTCTGGGTTGCGCCTTGGCATCGTCTCCCCGTGTAGGTTTGTTGTTTGTCCGTGCGGAGATGGGAAGTAATCCTCATCATCACTCTCCTCAGGTCTTTCAAGGTGTGGTGCTCCTGCGGCACATTCAGGTGTGATTGTCTTGAAAAAGCTCGAGTGTCTAGTGATGGTTCGGTCACTACCAAGTGCGGTGATCATATGGCCTCTCACAGCAGTTACCTTAAATGGTGTCATGTGATATGGTGTTGACGTCTTGGTACGACGTTCGTTGCAAACAAGCACGTTGTCGCCGACTGCAATTGGCTTCATCACTAAGGCATGGCGTCGCTGGTATTCAGCCATGTGGCTTTTTGACGCCTCGTCGATTAGGATGAGCTTTTGATTTTTCTTTGACCGCGGCATGTTGGGTAGTTTAGTCAGGATTCTTCTGCCGAAGATGTCATGAATGGGGTGTTGATGAATGGGGTGTTGCACGATAATTTCGCAGAAAAGTGTACAGTTCATGCTTCCAGTTCCTTCCCTGTGCTGTGGCGGCTCTGATGGTTTTGCCTACTGTATGCATAAAGCGTTCAGCGATTCCATTGGCGCGAGGCCAACACGGCATGATTTTTCTGAGATGGAATACTAGTTCTTTTGCAAAGTTTGCGAATTCGTGCGACTGGAAAGGAGGTCCATTATCGGTCCGGAGGACTTCGGGAATCCCATACGTTGAGAAAATTTTGTCAAGTTTAGGGCATACAGCTTGGCATGATGTTGACCTTATGATCTCCACTTCTGGGTAGCGCGAGTGATCATCGATTACTACGAGGAGGTAGTCACCGCTCGGGAATGGCCCAGCAAAATCTGCGCTGAGTTCCTGCCAAGGCTCGTCGGGCAACTTGGACATCTGGACTGGTGGGTTGATCTTTCGCGGTACTGTGGCTTGGCATGGAAGGCAGTTGGCTAACGCTAGTTCCACCTTTTTGTCAATGCCAGGAAACCATAGCGTTTCCCTGAGTAGTTGCTTGGTCTTGACCAATCCTTGGTGCCCTTCGTGAGCGAGCTTGACCGCCGTTTCTTGTAGACTAGCCGGGACGACCAATCGATTGCCTCGTAAGAGGAGATCTTCGTCGTTTGATGCCGAGAGTTCATTTCTTATGGTGTAGTATGGTTGCATCTTGGTTGTCTCTTGGGCATTTGCCATGCGGATTACCTGTTCCCAAGTGTCTGTGGTGACTGTCTCAATAATTTTGGTTAAGAGGCTGTCGTTCGTGGTCGCCTCCTTCAACTTGGTGATATCAATCGCTTCAGTAAGCTGACCCAGTGTGAGGAACTGAATCTGTTCGTCAGCTAACTTTTGTAGTTTTGAAGAATTCGGTGGTTCCTTAGCTTTTTGTCTTGATAGGTAGTCTGCAGGGTTTTCCTTGCCTGGAAGGTACTCTATCGTGGTGTCATAAGCATGCAGTCGTGCTCGCCATCTCTCGATTCTAGCCAGAGCCTGGTACGTGGTTTTGTTAAACACTGCTTCCAGAGGCCTGTGGTCGGTGACAATTTTGAAGCGTGCTCCGTAGACGTACAGATGGAAATGCTCGGCACGCCACACCACAGCCAAGGCTTCTCGTGCCGTCTGCGAGTACCTTTGTTCCACTTCTGTGAGCGATTTGCTTGCATAAGCAACTATGGTGTGTTCTGCGGACGTTGGTGTAGCACATTGGGCGAGTATCGCTCCAAGACCTGTCGGGCTCGCGTCGACCAGAATTTCTGTGCATTTATTCTTGTCAAAGTATGCAGTTGCAGAGGTGTTCTTTAGATGCTCGAGGCATCCAAGGCATCATCCTGGTCATCGCCCCATTGCCACTCGACATCTTTTTTCGTGAGGTTGCGTAGTGGTGATGAAATCGTCGCATAATTTGGTATGAATTTAGCGCAGTACGTCGTCATGCCGAGCAGGCTACGTAGTTCACTGACGTTCGTTGGCTTCTTCAATTCGTGAATTGCCTGAATTTTCATTGGGTCAGGGGAAATTCCGTTGGCTGAGAAAATCATTCCCAAGTACTTGAGTGAAGGTCGTTTGTAAGAGCACTTGCTTCTTTTTATCGTAAGTCCTTCCTCTTTGAATCTTTGTAGCACTGCATGTGTTAGTTCAGCGTGGTTTTCGTTGGCCATAGATGCCACCAGGACATCATCACTTACGTTTTGCGCTGCGCGAATCGGCTTGATTACTCTTTCCACTTGCTTTTGGAAGATTTCGGAAGATACATTCAGTCCGTATGGCAAACATTTATACCTCCACAACCCCAAGTGTGTTGCAAATGTCGTCAAATGTCGGCACTCTGGAGCTAACTCAACTTGCAGATATCCTTCGCGCATGTCGAATTTCGAGAATTGCGTCATATTTGCAAGACTCGATGTTATTTCGTCAACGGTCGGCATAACGTGACGTTCCCGCATAACAGCTTCGTTCACGGCTCGTAGGTCAAGGCAAATTCTAATCTCGTCGTTCGCCTTCGGTGCAATTACCAAAGGGGAGACCCAGGTGGTAGGGCCTTCTCTCTCGATAATGTCATTTGTTTCCAACCACTTGAGATGTTCTTCGACCTTATCTCGAAGGTGGTATGGGATGCGGTACCGTGTTTTAACTGTTGGTGGTACATCTTCGTTTACGTATACTTTGGCTTGCACTCCCTTTAACTTCTCAATACCGTTTGTAACCTCTGGAAAGTCAGCCAGGATTCATTCAAATTCCATATCTTCTGGCATGGTTTCCATTGCATTCGCAAAAGTTATGAGTTTTAATTCCATGGCGGTGTGTAGGCCTAACAAAGGAATATTTCCACGTTCTACAACATAAAACTCGGCCATGCATGACGTTGTTTTGGATTTTACGTCGGCTTTGAACTTGCCTTTAATGGGTAGAGGTTCTTTTGTTCCATATGGCAGAATTTTAAGTTTTGTAGGTTGCAGTGGGATTGATGAAAACTGTTCGTTGTATATTTTTATGGGCAAAATATTTATTGGGGCGCCTGTATCGACCAATAGCCTTGTGGTTTTGTTTTGAATTTTCACATTTGTTTGTGGCGAGTCCGTTTCCAATGTTCATTAAGCACATAAGTTCATCATCACTGCTTGTGTCATCGTATTCCTTCTCTTGCAGGTTGTTTACCTTTTTTCGTGCATTGTAGAGCTTTGTTTGTTGTGGTTGCCTTGAGTTTGTTGCATATTGTTGAGAGTTATGCATTGTTGTTACATCACGTGTAAATCCATCATTACTTTTGTTGCCTTTTCCGATGCATTGTCGGCACACCCGTCCGAAATGATTAATTTTCCCGCATTCAAAGCACGTTTGTCCTTTGGCAGGGCAACCACCATCCATCGTTGTGAGGATAAGCTTTTCCACAGCTGAAACATTTATTTACTTCCTGCTCAGTTTGTATATTTTGTTTATTTCGAAAAGGCATTTTGTGTCTTTGAAATGCATTCACTCTTTGTTCAGTTTCAGTTTCGTTTGTCTGGCTGGATTTTTCGATTTCTTTGGCGTGCCTTTCTGAAAGTTTGAGCGTGCGACCTTCATCAATAATCTCGGTTAGTGTTAGTTCTCAGTTCAGCGCCCTCCTTAGGAGACGTGGCGAATTCGTGTGCTGTATTATCTGTGTTCGTATTTCACTGTCAATGTCAGTAAAAGCACAGTTTTTGGCTTGTTCCCTCAAACGGATGTGTATGCATCGATTGTTTCACCAGCGTGTTGTTTCATTAAACGAAATAGATATTTGTGATATTCCGTGCATTTTTTCGGTAGGAAATGTTTGTTTAGGGCTGCAGTCGCTTTGTCATATTCTGCTGTAGTTCCCGTATCGGCTAGATTGTAAAAAAATATCATAAACTGCTTTGCCTGCACTGTGTAGAAGCATCGCACGTTTTTCGGTAAGATCAGTTATTTTATAAGCTACAGTAAAGTTTTCAAATCTTGCCAATCATTTTGGCCATCTTTGTCCCGCTGTTGTTGGATCCATCATGTCGAAGGAGGGAAAGGTCGGAGTAGCAAGGGAAGCCATTGTCGTTTTCGCTGTATCGGGGTTAGTTTACCTTGGTTGTACTTGCCGTTCTTCCTTCAAATTTCGTTGCAAATACCTTCGTTTGAGCGTTGATTCGTGGCTCGGTGGGTTGCTGATATCTTCGTCGCCAAATGTAATGTCGTGATGTCGTGTTGATTGCAATCGATCATGCATTATACGATTATATGCACGGCGGCTTCGTGATGGTTGGTTTACGTGTTTAGTGCTTTTCTCCATGCTCCTGCTTACAAGTGCCGCCCTCTGGAGGCGTTTTACCATACATCAATATATCGAATCTGGATAGGCCATGCATTACAACATTACACAACACATTAACAGAACTTTAATAGATTAGGGGGTACAGCTCATAAAATGTAGTGATTTTAAGTGATTTTCAATAGGTACTTTCAAATTTGAATTAAAATAACGGCCAACTAGCTAACTAAAAACATTCAACCCTATCGTACAAATTGTTCAAAATGTTGTTCCCTTTACAGCAAGTCCTAAAAATGTTAAAAAGATGGTACTGTTGCCTATTACAAGTTGAATGATATACTTCATATCATACTATATGGTAGGGTGGCTAGAAGGTTGAATTGTTCATATTATGTGATAGGCTTAAAACTTTGTATGGATGCACATGAAGGCTAAATGGGAAAAAATAGCTGTGATAATAACTTCAAACACCTCCCACCACAATGTTTTTTTTGGCTATAACCCTTAACTGCGTCAACAAATCAGAAGTATAATGTGAAGTAAAAACGTTCAGCACATAATTCTACGCATGAAAGGGTAATATACATCTTTTAATGAAAATCAACCCTTGAATTCCAAAATCGTATTTAAAGTATATCACCCTTCATTCGTGCGAACGCTCCTTTTTTCAATTGGTTGTTATAGTGATTTTCGTGTTCAAAGTGCTCTTGCGAGCTCTCTAATAGCCCGAAATGTACACGTTTACGATTTTATGAAAGGTGGAGGGAGGGGAGTCTAGTTTTTTTGATCAATCCTAACCGAAATTATTTAGCCAAAGCTTATGGTAATTTTCCAATTGGAAGTGCTCTTGTGAGCCCTGTAATGGCCCAAAATAGAAATACTTAAGATTTTCTGAAAGATGGGGACTTATTTTTTTCCATCAATCCTAACCGAAATTGTTTAGCTTAGACACAAATACAAATATGAGCATCAACATGGCACTTTGAAGTTGAAACTACCCGCTACACCAATTACAGCTACACCGTTAAATGGGCGTAGGATGGTCCCTGTATAATCTAACGAATTTCAGTTAGGATTGATGGAAACAATATATCCCCACCTTACAGAATATCCTGAGCATGTTCATTTCAGGCTATTACAGGGCTCACAAGGGCACTTTGAATTCTAAAATCACCGGGTGCTTTCGCCGCTACGCCATTTAAAGGGGAAGAGATAATGGAGTAGCGGCGAAAGCGTATGGTAATTTTCGAATTCAAAGTACACTTGCAAGCCTTCCAATAGCCAAAAATGGATATGGTTAGGATTTTCTGAAAGATGGGGATATATTTTTTCCATCAATCCTATCCGAAATTGTTTAACTTCTATAGGGACTGTCCTACGCCCATTTAAAGGTAAAGAGGTAATGGCGTAGTGGCGAAAGAACCCGACGATTTTAGAATTCAAAGTGCCCTTGCGAGCCCTCTAATAGCCTGAAATGAACATGCTCAGGATATTCTGTAAGGTGGGGATATATTGTTTCCGTCAATCCTAACTGAAATTCTTTAGATTATACAGGGACTATCCTATGCCCATTTAACGGTGTAGCTGTAATTGGTGTAGCAGGTAGTTTCAACTTCAAAGTGCCATGTTGATGCTCATATGTGTATTTGTGTCTAAGCTAAACAATTTCGGTTAGGATTGATGGAAAAAATAAGTCCCCACCTTTCAGAAAATCCTAAGTATGTCTATTTCGGGCCATTACAGGGCTCACAACAGCACTTCCAATTGGAAAATTACCATAAGCTTTGGCCGCTACACCATTACCGCTTCACCTTTAAATGGGCGTAGCACGGTCCCTGTCTTAAGTTAAACAATTTGGTTAGGATTGCTGGAAAGAATAGGTCGCCACCAGTTTCAGATATCCTTAAGCATGTGCATTTCAGGCAAGTTGTCAGGTTCTGGTATGGGATTTGACTAGTACCAACAACCTGACACTTCCTGGCTTTGGCGCCGCCTCTGCCACCAAAGCCAGGAAGAAAGTCAAGTATTTACACCTGAGTAGCCGGTAGTTCTTTTGCCCAGTGGCCCAAAGAGCAGTGAGTTCCTTCGGTCAGGTGGTCCTGGGCTTTAGCCATTGTATCAGTAGCTGGGTTTCCAAGGCCGCAGTAGAGAAGAGATCCTCCACAATCATTGGCCAGTTTGTTGGTGTGGCTGTTCAACGGACGAACACCGCCTGATTCCTAAGCATCATTCCTACCCTCGACGAATAAATCACTCAGATTTGAGTGAACTAGTTCTCAATATGAGCAGCAGAGGAGGAGTTTGCAGCAGCAGAGGTGAAAAGTCCAAATAAGAAATCCAAAGAGACAGCTGACGTGACATTGTAATCGACAAACAGTTGAGTTTTAAAATTCTTGTCCTTGCCAATGTTGTATTTAAAAGAGGATGTACAGCTTTCCAGTTAGGCATCATACGTTAAGATGTCAACCTCATGTTTTTTTTTTTAATCCTGATAATGTTCAAGAAAAAGGAACTCTACAGCTTATGGTTCAAATAGTTATATTTCGAGTTGTTTTTCCCAACACTTCAATGTTATTCTAGTGTAATATCACATACTGTCGCATTCCAGAGGCCATAATGCTTAACCTGTGCTAGTTGTGTTATTGTGCCATGGGACTTTTTTGGTTAGTTACGGTTTTATCTTTCCAACGAGCTCGCCTATTAAAATTACTTTACTGGTTACAAAAATACACATTTTTAGGATTAAATCATGTGGTGGCCATCTTGGTGACGAAATGACGCTAAACCGGAAGTGACGTCGGTGGGCACCATATCAAAAAAATGTTCTTATTTATCTATAAAATTGATTCTAAAAGTTTCACGATTTTTTCTGCACGAAGTGCATGGTTGTTACCTTAGCCCCTAGAATATTAGTTTTTCAGCAGGTTAACAAAAAAAAAATTGCAAAGTATGTAGAACAAATTGTTAAGTTATTATCATATAATTCAGTGCCAATAACGGAAGATCTACAGTAATGATTTGCAGGGAGAACAACATTTAAGAGACAGAAGAGTGATTGTAAGTAATTTCTTCACAAAACTGAACTGGCTTAAGAAGCAATGCTCTATGGAATTCCAACAGTATTTAACTGTGTGCCAAGAGAACTTAAAAATCTTAAAAGTTGTAAAGCAGTAATGCGAAATTCCAAAGGTGGTTGCTATACCATGCGCAATGGCTGTTTGCCATGACGTCACCATGAGTTAGCCAATGACGAACGAGAACAATGGCTGTTTGGCCATCTGATTGGACTAGCCCAGTCACGTGATGTACACGTCACAGCAAACAGCCATGGCGCGTGGTATAGGAGGTTTGATGTGCTCACAATCTAAGCCATAGCCACCAAAAGATGAGAGGGACCATTTTGCTAGGCAATACCAGTGGAAACTCCTAACACTTTTTACGTGCCACAATTAACATGAGCACATGACATCACCGGACCCTTCGCTTCCAGCAAATGCCAGGGATTGCTGAGGTCAGGCTCTAATGCAGGAGTCTGGCTGTGTGGGATAATCATGCATTAGGTTTGTTCCCATTGTCATACTGTTGGCTTACTACTTAAGTTTTTATGTTAACTGTATTGACTTTGCTTTTCATGCTTTATGTACATGTTACAGCTGAATAAAATTATACTAATTATACTTGTACTAAAATAACTATGGTGAAATGCAGGTAAAAAATAAACATCAAAGTAATTTAAACATATCTTACATTATTAGCAATATTGAGCCAGTGCTAAGGCCATCGTTCGATGGGGAAACTGTTGGTGTTGGTGGTGTTGTTGAAATCATATGCGTTGTAGTCGTAATATTCCTATAACATGCACCAGCAAATTCCACTGTAGCGTGAACCTGTCGAAATTGTAACATACATGAAAGTGAATTATTTAAATTAAATTTGTATGCTAAAGAAAAAAGTATGGCGTCTGAAAGCAAATCCGCATTATCCATTACATTACACATATGCAACGTGGTATGCGACTCCATCCTGATCCATGTTACCTGCTGTTACTGATTTCCCTAAATGTAGATGCAAACCTGTTTCCAGTAAATTTAACTGTCAGAACATCCAAACGGAGATCTGAACCACAGCTGATAGTTTAAGACCCAGTGCCATGTTTAATGTTTGTATTAAGTTACCATGCACATTTTATATTTATTAAATCCTAATAGAACGATGATCAACTATACGTCAAATCTTACACCTAAAATTATTGACTCGCAGTCGATCATCAATTTATTACTATTTAATAAATATAATAATTTTAAATGTACACCATTCCTATACTTTTTAGACATATCCCTCCGCATTTAAAATTTGAGTAATTCTTTTAAATCATAGACACTAATTAGCATGGCAACTTTATTTTAAAAGAATATTAAACATAGTACTGGGTCTTTAATTATCAGTGTGCCCACTAATTGGCGAATTGCAACTTCAAATATTGTCGGCAAGGGCGCGATTGCAGAGTTGAATTCCTGCTATTCACTCTAATAAGAGTTCAGTGGTAATAATGATAATATGGTTGTATCATCAGCATTTAATGACTGTATTCAGATCAGCTCGCTCGAGAAAAACGAGTTCTAGCTGTATTGTTGTTGCGTGCTTTTTCGCTAATGGCATGCCGAGTTACACAAGGAATGACAAGTACAAGGTGTGAGTTTAGATATTGGGCAGCATCGGACTATCAGGCTGGTTACATGGACCGTGCTAAAGGTGTGCTTGCTTAGCGCGGCGTGCTAGGCTACCGAAGCACGATCCATGTATACGGTGGTATGGTAAGCAAGCGCGCGTTATCTCCGAGATAGCGCGCGCTTGCTTAGCACACCTGTGCAAGCGCGCGCTAACGCTGGCCAAGTCTAAGCACAGGTCATGTATACGGGTCTGGGCTTGTGGCCCAGCTCATAACGTGCTCCGACTGGCTGGCAACCTGGTGGGAAACGACGTCACGACTGACTCTTTCAATAAAATATAGCGGGAGAACAAGCGATACCACGTGTTGGTAACAACGTGCTGATAAATTTATAAACACAGTGTTAAATTATTTAATTATTTTTATTTTTAGGCTGACTTCAGACGGTCTTCAAGCCTTGTGCTTGAAATCTTTAAGAGGAGTCATCACTTGAATTCAAAATACATTTAAAATGCACATTATTTAAATTGCAAAAACCAGCCTGTATTCGTGCAAGTTTGATTGTGAATTTATAAGGTTAGTTGAAAGGTTGGTTTTATTAACAAGAAAAAAAACATGTAAACAGGATATACACCATATACTGACAAACGATGGGTGGTTATGGAGGGCACGGAAGCAAGCATCTATTTCCTAATAAACCATTATCTGAAAATAAACCGTTAGCCCAGATGCAGGGTGCAGTTTTGCTACCGAAAACCATTTTTTCGTGAAAAATCAAAGACGCTTAAAGATATCAGAACATAACTTGGTCCACGTTCACATCATTCATTGCAGGTGATTTGCAATGGTGCAAATTTAAATCCATCATTACACAAGTTAGCGGCACATTTGGGGGAGGGAGGGATATAGTTGCTTGTTCCGTGTCCTCTATAATGGCCCAACGTTTGTCAATGTATTTATAGGCCATAAAATCCTTAACTCGAGCAGCTTAGCCATTGCCACTGCTAGAAGTAACGAACAATCAGTAACAAACGACAACACACGGGAAAATAAGCAGTTGTCTACAGTAACAATGCACTGATCTAAATTAGCCAACATTTCCGTGAGGAAATCATTTAGTTCGTTTATTTTTAAACAATTCCTGCTTAATTACGTAAATTTACGCTAACTTAAACTCTGTCTCAGCCTTTCGACGATTAGTCACCAACCAACCCCTTATTTAATTTCTCAAACGAACCTATTAACCACACCCCAACCGGGAACGGCATTAGCAATCTTGTATCCAGCCTGTCTCCTTGTCCTTTGGGCTAAATCTTTTATTATATTATATTATTATTTTTATTTTTTTATTTATTCATTTTTAGCTGGTGACAATTTTCATTTTGGGGATGCTTTTGTTTTTAGTACTTATTATAACCATACTTTGTATTATATAATGTTGCTTTTTAACGGTTTCATTAGTTCATCTGGATTTTATTTTTTACTTGGGCCGATCCTACACCTCCCGTGTCCAACACGTTTGGCGATGCCATCGGGGGCCATAGAGTCCCTGGCAGGTCTAACCTTGGTGGTAAGGCATTCGTGTCCCAATACCTTATCCCCTCACCTTCCCTTGGCCGATCTGTATCATTATTTGTGACTGTCTTCTGTTTTTTAATTGAGGCTGGCTGTTAGTGATCCCAGGGTCCTTGCAAGACCTGTTGCTATCGTGACAAATTATTATTATTATTATTTTATATTAAACTACAGGACTTTAAAAGACACACAAAAAATACACATAGTATTTAGTACAAAAATTAAGTGCCGTAAGTAAGGATGAGTTACCTGGGGGTTGGCGGGATATTGGGGAATTGGACGTTGCTATCCCGGGCCCACCCCCCAATTCAGTGGGGGATGAATTGTCGAAGATTAGCAATAATGATACAAGGAGCCACCAGGGAATGGTGCATAATTAACGGTTACAGAAGGGTGAGTGTAAGGTGCACTTGGGTGTCATACAGGGGCGGACCATCAGGGTGTTCAGGGTGTTCAGCTGAACACGGGACCTGGCTTACGAGGTTACAGATGAATTTAAACGAAAAAAACCTTATTAGTCATGCGTGTACGCAGCAAATATTTCAAGAAACTGCACTTTGTGAGGATAACACAATCTCCCGTGTACTTCATGTCCACACCCATGAGAAACATTTAGGAAGGGGTGCCCCCTAAAATCTGTCCAAAAAACTACATGGCGGCCATTTTTGTTTTTAAAATGGCCGCTATACAATACAAAAATTCAAAATCGTGTTAACGTATGTAAGTTGGGTATCAGTTGCTAGGTCTTATACCGATTTCACACGTAATAAATAAAGCGTGCAGTGCCGCTCCGAACCGTGCAATTTGATTTCACATGTAATAAATAAAGTGAACGTGGCCGAACGTGGCCGTGATTTTGCGCTCCAGCTTGGCCACGTTTCAAAACGTGGCCGGCGCGGTTCGGTACTGGACGGAGCGGAGCGGTTCGCTTTAATTATTACGTCTGAAATCTGATGCGTGTCGTGCTGCGTGGAAGTGACGAAACGACCTGCGACCCCATAATGCAACGCGCTGTTCGCCCAAAACAAACTGACGATCTAATCAAAGCAGACTACGACTAATAAACATAGCTTTAAGCTTTAAGTTTCTGACTAACAAATTAAGAAAGCCTCGACAAACGTTTAGGCCTAAAGTCAGAATTTTGTGGATGGAGAATTAGCCACAAAACCAAACGGAGACGACGTGCAAAAAGTGCTACCTATGTTCACCGAACACATATTTCTTAAATAGCATCGCGACAAAACATGTGAAAATTGATGCTTGCGAAAAGAAGTTAATGAGGTAACATAACGGTATCTTGAATCTGACACAACCCTTTGAATACAAACTTGTTTCAACAGAGTTATTAGTAACGCTCAGGTGGCCTGGTTTTGAGAAACGATTAAAAAAATCTTTAAAAAAACAGCAAATTGAAAAAAAAAGCAGCCGATTGAAAAAATGGGTTGCGGAAAAAAAACAAAGAGAAAAAAAAATGAAAAGAGCAAAGTGGTAGCCAGGTCGTTCCCTGGTGACATTTTTTTGCCAAGGCAACTAACCTGACCTAACCTAACAACAAGAGAAAAACAAAACAAAAACGATAACACAATTTATTTTTTCCTTGGACATTTTAATTAGGTCTTTTTTTCCGCACACGGGTAACTTTAGTCGCAGTTCACTTGCGTATTTAAGGGTAAAAAAAATCAGAATAGAACAATGGAAATAGGCCTATCTGAAGCGTAATTTAATTATCTTTCATTTGGCACTACTCTCATCTTTCTAGGGGCCTAACTTCTGGAGGAATAAATGGGCACACAGATAAACAAACCAATAAATAAAGAAACCCAACATTTTAATAGTGTAGATTCCTCGTATATCTATTTTTTCCCCTTCCGACATATGGTTCTCTATTTTTTATTTTTTTATTTGTTGCCTATATTGTAGCCAAAAAACGTTTTCCACTACAAAAACAGTTGAGGTAACTCTTGGTAAAAAATAAGTTTAAACTGTTTTTATAAACTTAAAATGCCAAAGTTTGCCTTAAATTATTTTACCAGGTAACTAACCTAACCTATAATCTAACAAGGGCTCAACATTTGCCGAAGTTTCACTTTTGTCTGCTTTAATTTCCGTTTACGTAGTTGGGTTCCAAGCTTGACCGTCAGAGGGCAGTCGAAAAACGTGGCCGGCCACGTTTCGGCATTTATTACGTGTGAAATCAAGTCGCGCTCGGAACGTGGCCGTGGTGCAGAGCGGCTTGGAGCGGCATGGTACGGCACGGCCACAACACGCAACGAATTATTACGTGTGAAATCGGTATTAAGGTCTGCCAAATTAAAAAAAAAAATGCTCTGTAAAGGAGCCAGGACTCCACACAACAAGCTATCCAAGATGACGGTCAAAATGGTGACAAAATTCAAGTGTTTTTCACAGTTTTAAAATATACTTATAGAGTAGGGAAGATTTGAATTAGTGATCAAAAAAGTGAGTTCGTTCACAATGACTAGTAACTAGAAAAATCTCAAATCCGCAATGTAGTGTGTTTGTAATTAGGTGTTAAGCTGCGCCTGACTCTCTATGCTGTAGCACTCAATTCACCATAAGTTATAACTTTAAATTGATGCGGTAGCAGTTCTAATTAAAGTAAATAGATGTATTTATCCTTGGATATCAGGTGGAGATGAATATTTTTTAACATGGATAATTGAAACGATTTATTGTAATTAGGAGCTACGCTACTGTAGTTTATGTTGTAGTGATGTGCATTTTGAGTCTATTTACCACAAGTTACGTCTTAAGTGTTGCGCAGTCAGGGCCGAAGCTTCCCCCCCCCCCCCAACCATCCAAGAAACACATACAGTTGGCAAATTCGAGTTGTAGAGTTGGCAAAATCAGACAAATTTTTACTGCAAATTCCAGTTTCCACGAGTACTGGTTAATTATTACCATCATTTCGTCAGTTAGTAAAGTTTACAATACATTTTTTTCCCATCAGTTTACGCAACACTTCTGTGTAGCTTGGGAGTAACTGAAACCTGCCCCTGATCATTTCTGGTTGCTTCCCTGCCTAGCTAGGCTGTAAGGAGTGGGGGAAAAGAAGGTCCGCAAACATTTGCGTAGTTGGCGAAAGTGAAAATTGACTTGGCCGTTTTGTTTGCTATGTCATCACAGATAATGTACAAAATAAAAACAAAAAATGGACAAAACTGTATCCCCACAGAGTTTGAAGTCGTGATAACAATTAACTCTGCGAAAATCGTAAACAGTTGGCAAAACTAAAAACTGAGTTGCTATTTTACTTCCTACAGTTCTTTTTCTGTTAGACAGTGCCGCTCTGAAGGGGTTTTAGCGTGGAGCAACTCGTAACTGGTATTTTAGGAGGGTAGAAAATTACTGGCATATTAATATACCAAAACATAACATCACTGCCAGGATTTAAAGCGTTTCTTAGGTAAAGCAGAAATATCAACAAACTCTGCATAAAACAAACTTTGCGTAAGGACTTCTGCCAAGTTAACGCTGTCTGAAGTTGTGATATGAAATAAATCTAAAAAATTAATGCAGAGTTGCCTATTTGATTTACTAGTTCGTCTGCTAGTCCATCAGTGCCTTGGTTTTAGTTAAAACAGTAACGTGAACTAAAGCTGTACTTCATGAAAATCGGGTACAGTTGGCAAAATCAAAAACCGAGTTGGAAAAATTGAATTATTGATTTTCTGTTAACCTATTGCCACTAAATTTGAATTTGTATTAATGCAGAAACAACTACATTTTTCAAATGAAAATTGTTAAAAATTGTAAACTTGTTAATTTCAAAGGTCCAAAATTTAACGATAAGAGTTCATAAGACCCCATATTAAAGGCCAAAAGTGACCCAAAGGCCACGAAATGAGGGCAAAAATTACCCTACGGGACCGGTAATTATTTATCGCCGGGGAGGCCGGAGGAAGGGAGGGGTCATGAAGTTTTTGGACCTTCTCAAGGGAGAGATCATACATTTTTCACGTTCCGTCAAAAGGGGGAAGTCAAAAACACACTGACCAACTGGAAAAAAAAGTCATTTTTGGACCACAAAAAGGGCACTTTCAGCAGTCAAAATTTCCAAAAACGGCTCAGCTTCTGGGGGGCAAGCACCCCAGACCCCCCGTGCTGTATACAAGGTTTTGAAACTAATAATACTATTACTGGGAGTACAGTTTTTTCAAAAACTTTATAGAAAAGCCTTGGCACCTGGTTTTTTGGCGTCTTCTGCATTTCAGGTGCTGACTATGTTAGGATGTGGTCATACAAGCAAATAGTGTGTTCATCATACTTTTGTAGGAATCTCGACAAAAGATGAGTGTAAAATACTGGTTTGGGGGTGGTCACATCATGTTTGGACCTTAGGTTGATGAAGAGAATCAATTTTTTTTTCAGGTCTTGAAGGGGAAGTCATCGAAAATTTAGTGGTCACATTTTCATTTCCACCCCACCCCCACAGCCATAAATAATGATCGGTCCCCAAGATCCCCTTAATCAATGGAAAAAAATTAAATTGGAGCATGTTAATTTCAAATGTGGAAGCTCTTCTCCAATAATACCTCAAGTTATTTTGGACAAAACTGAGGTAAAAAGTTTCGCCATTTCTTTCGTCTTTCGATGCTCCATTATTTAAAAACTGGAGCATGTTTTTGTTTTAAAATGTGAAAGTTTTTTTTTACAATGATACCTCTAGGCCTATAGTTGTTTGGAATACAACTGAGAAAAAGATTTCATTACTTTTCACCTTTCGATAGTACATTTAAAAAAAATTTCTGTCCTTGACCTGCTGCCTATACTTGCACACAGGAGTTGTCGTCATTCATTATAGCCTAAAAGTCCAAATTGAACAATTAAGTCAACCCTCAATCGTCAATGGCCAGCTGGCATGTTTATATAATTCTAAACTGAACTCGGTTTAATTTAATTTGGAGAAAAAAAATATCTAAAAAAAAAACATGATTTAGTCACAATAAAATTTTTATGAAACCTACCATCCTAAAAAATGAATAAAAAAATCACCAAAGTTTGCTTGACAATTTGTTGCTTCAGTGTTCACTGGAGGCTAGAAACAGGCACTAAAATAGCGTAAAATGCTTCAGCTTCCGGGGCTCTGCCCTGGACCCCGCTGGGGGAGCTTACAGCGCTCCCCCAGACCCCTTCGCTGAGCTTGGCGGCGCCCCTCAAAAGTACTTTGTTGGCAGCACTACTGGCATTCTTTAAACCAGTTGGCAAAATCATAAGATGAGTTGGCAAAATGAGAGCCCTCCCCCCCCCCAACCAAGTACCCTTCGCGCAGTACCCTGTGCGCAGTAGCCGTTCTAATTAAGATAAATGGATGTAATTAGGCTTAGATGAAAGGAGAAGATGTATGTTTTCTAACAAGGGTAATTAAAACGATTTATTATAATCAGGGGCTAAGCTACGGCAGTTTATCTACAGTGTAGCCATGTGCATTTTGCGTCTATTTATCACAAGTTACATCTTTAAA
>JAHWFP010225058.1:0-10910 GCA_023313725.1 Lithobius niger | reverse complement strand
CCTACTATCGTTATCCTTTATCAACTATATCATGTCTTCACGTCACCGTCCCTTCATCTGGCTCGATTCTCGTCTTGATCGTAAATGTGGGCGAGCTGGGAAATGGGGGGAAGAGGAGTATAGTGAGAACAAGAAAGAAGGGAGAAGGGGGGGGGGGAGAGACTGTAGTAGGGGGAGTGGGGTTGCCCTTGGCGTCGTGCCAGCTGTTCCCGTCTTTTTCGAATCCAATCGAATCTGTTCGAGAGTTTGCTCGCCATTGCGACCTGCCTGATAGTTCCACACCCAACTCTTGAAGAAAGAAAGGGTGTGGGTGGGTGTGGATGTTGGTGCGGGTGTGGTGGTGGGGGGGAGAGGGGGGATAGAATGTCCATCAAGGTGAGCTCGGCAACGTGACGTTCTCGGGCAGCCCTTGCTGTTTCAACTTGAGCGATCAGGTTGCTTGCTTTCTTCCAAGCTGGTTGAGGACAGGGAAACTTGACGAGACAGACTGACTGTGTGTCAGGAAGTTAGCGCGGCAAACAGAAAACGCTTCGGTTTCGGGTGATGTGGGTTCGGAGTGTTTACTTTTGAATCACGATGTTTCCTTTCAGCGTGGAAGTTGTTGCAAACGCCCTTTCCGTCCTTCCGTTCCTTCTTCCGGCTGAATTTTGTCATCAACGGAAGGTGTTCTGCTCTAGACGGTTCGATTTTTTTTTTTTTCATTTTCTTTTTCTTTTAGATTCAACGTGACGAAAAAAGTTAGATTTTTCACTTACGACGTTATTGCGGTCTTCTGACCAAATATAATACGAGTTAAAAGTAGAGTTGGTGAGTGGTTTTGAGATCTTGGCGCTTGCTTTTGGTAGAGTATAGCGTCGTGGCAGCCACGTTGCTACTTCTCGGGTTTTCGTCTGATTTGAGAAGTGTTTCAAGTTACTGACTGAAAGTTTTCCACCAAAACAATAAGGGTTTTTAACAAGTAGTGTAATCAGTCCGTCTCTGCAGTAACATTTCGTACGGCTCAGAAAATTTCAGATCGATGAGTTTTGCTACGTATAGTTGTCTCTAGAAGGGACTTTGGCAACCTCACCGTTTTACAAATTCGCTGCTTGTCTGCAAGAGTAAGGGCGCGTTTACGCAAGGACAATTTTCTCGCTCACTAGCTTTTACTTGGTCAATACTAAATCTGCTGGCTGCTTTCTCGCCTTTGTCGGAGAATGCGGCTTTCGAGTTGTCTATACGTAGTAACCATGGCAACAACGCGAATGCAAATTTTATCCTCGTGCCTCGGGACAAGACGTACCATGCTTGCAACATGACAGTGTCGATTTATGACAACAAGAAAACAATTTTTACTGCAGTACACGACGACGGACAGATTCCTGAATATCGGCATTCGAAGGTTTATCTTCGAATCGATAACTCCGAAACGGACGCCATGTTGGAATTTGAATTCTCGCTGCGAGTAGCTATTTATTCTACCGTCGTTTGATCACTGCTAGAAGCTGTTTTTTTTCAGCGAGAATAGCAAATTTTTTAAATAGCGTGAAATGGCAACAATGTTGTAGCAATGTTTAAAATGGCTGTTGCACTTTGTTCTTTGTCCGTGTTGTTATTTATAATACATCTGATTTGTTGTCTATTACCGCATTCATTTAATAGAAACGGGAAATTAATCGTAAATAAATAACGGTTGTCTAGCAAATAGCTTTCGGCGAGCGAGAAGGTCTCGAACGACAGTTTTCTCGCTCACTAGCTTTTACTTGATCAATACTAAATCTGATGGATACTTCTCGCATTTAACGGAGTATGCGGCTTTCGAGTTGTCTACACGTGTTAGTAACCATGGCAACGACGCAGACGCAAGTCTTCTCGTGCCTCGTGACACAGCGTACGATGCTTGCAACATTTGAGCGTCGATTTATGACAACAAGAAAACAATTTTTACTGCAGTAAAAGACGACGGAATGTTTTTTGTATGCCGGCATTCGATGGTTTGTCTTCGATTCGATAGCCACGAAATGGACGCCATGTTGGCAGGGTCGTAGCGAAGGGTACTTGGTTGGGGGGGGAGTGACTCTCATTTTGCCAACTCATCTTATGATTTTGCCAACTGGATTAAAGAATGCCAGTAGTGCTGCCAGTAAAGTACTTTTGAGGGGGTCCACTAAGCTCAGCTAGGGGGTCTGGGGGAGCGCTGTAAGTTTCCCCATTGGGGTCCGGGGCCAAGCCCCGGAAGCTGAAGCATTTTATGCTATTGTAGTGCCTGTTTCTAGCCTCCAGTGAACACTGAAGCAACAAATTGTCAAACAAATTTTGGTGATTTTTTTAAATTCATTTTTTAGGATGGTAGGTTTCGTAAAAATTGTATTGTGACTAAATCATGTTTTTTTAGAAATTTTTTTTTCAAAATTAAATTAAACCGAGTTCAGCTTAGGATTATATAAACAGGCCAGCTGGCCATTGACGATTGAGGGTTGACTTAATTGTACATTTTGGACTTTTAGGCCTGAATTATGACGACTCCTGTGTGCAAGCATAGGCAGCAGATCAGGCGCAGAATTTTTTTTTTAAATGTACTATCGAAAGGTGAAAAGTAATGAAATCTTTTTCTCAGTTGTATCCTAAACAACTATAGGCCTAGAGGTAACATTGTAAAAAAAACTTTCACATTTTAAAACAAAAACATGCTCTAGTTTTTAAATAATGGAGCGTTGAAAGACGAAAGAAATGGCGAAACTTTTTACCTCAGTTTTGTCCAAAACAACTTGAGGTATATTGGAGAAGAGCTTCCACATTTGAAATCAACATGCTCCAATTAAATTTTTTTCCATTGATTCAGGGGTTCTTGGGGACCGGTCATTATTTATGGCCGTGGGGGTGGGGTGGGAAATGAAAATGTGACCACTAAATTTTTGATGACTCCCCCTCCAAGACCTGAAAAAAACCTTGATTCCCCTCCAACCCTAAGGTCCAAAAATGATGCGACTACCCCCAAAAAAATATTTGGCACCCATCTTTTGTCGAGATTCCTACAAAAAGTATGATGAACACACTGTTTGCTTGTATGACCACATCCTAACATAGTCATCACCTGAAATGCAGAAGACGCCAAGAAAGCAGGTGCCAAGGCTTTTCTGTAAAGTTTTTTGTAAAAACTGTACTCCCAGCAATAGTATTATTAGTTTCAAAACCTTGTAAACTGCATGGGGGATCTGGGGGGCCCCCCCAGAAGCTGAGCCGTTTTTGGAACTTTTGACTGCTGTAAGTGCCATTTTTGTGTGCTTGTCTGACCACATCCTAACATAGCCAGCACCTGAAATGCAGAAGACGCCAAGAAACCAGGTGCCAAGGCTTTTCTATAAAGTTTTGTCTAAAAACTGTACTTCCAGCAATAGTATTATTAGTTTCAAAACCTTGTAAACAGCATGAAGGGTCTGGGGGGCTTACCCCCCCCAGAAGCCGGGCCGTTTTTGGAAATTTTGACTGCTAAAAATGCCATTTTTGTGGTCCAAAAATGACTTTTTTCTAGTTGGTCAGTGTGTTTTTGACCTCTCCCTTTTGACGGGACCTGAAAAATTTATGGCCTCTCCCTTGAGAGGGTCCTCCGGCCTCCCTGGCGATAAATAATTACCGGTCCCGTAGGGTAATTTTTGCCCTCATTTCGTGGCCTTTGGGTCACTTTTGTCCTTTAATATGGGACCTTATGAACTCTTGTGAACTCAAATTTTAGACCTTCGAAATTAACAAGTTTAAAATTTTTAACAATTTTCATTTGAAAAATGTAGTTGTTTCTGCATTAATACAAATCCAAATTTAGTGGCGATAGGTTAACAGAAAAAGGACAACAGAAAAACAAACACCGAATTCAATTTTTCCAACTCGTTTTTGATTTTGCCAACTCTACCCGATTTTCATGAAGTACAGCTTTAGTTCACGTTACTGTTTTAACTAAAACCAAGGCACTGATTGATGGACTAGCAGACGAACTAGTAAGTCAAATAACTCTGCATTAATTTTTTAGATTTATTTGATATCACAACTTTAGACGGCGATAACTTGGCAGAAGTCCTTACGCAGAGTTTGTTTTATGCAGAGTTTGTTGATATTTCTGCTTTACTTACGAAACGTTTTAAGTCCTGTCAGTAATGTTGTTTTGGTATATTAATATGACAGTAATTTTCTACCCTCCTAAAATACCAGTTACGAGTTGCTCCACGCTAAAACCCCTTCTGAGCGGTGCTGTCTAACAGAAAAAGAACTATAGGAAGTAAAATAGCAACTCAGTTTTTAGTTTTGCCAACTGTGTACGATTTTCGCGATGTTAATTGTTATCACGACTTCAAACTCGGTGAGAATACAGTTTTGTTCATTTTTTGTTTTTATTTTCTACATTATCTGTGATACTTATAAGTTATGGTGGTTACAAACAAAACGGCCAAGTCAATTTCCAATTCGCCAACTACGCTAATTTTCGCGGAGCTCCTCTTCCCCCACTCCTTACAGTCAACCTATGCAGGGAAGCAACCAGAAATGATCAGGGGCAGCGTTTCAGTTACTCCCAAGCTACACAGAAGTGTTGCGAAAACTGATGGGGAAAAAAATGTATTATAAACTTTACTTTCCACCTGACGAAATGATGATAATAATTAACCAGTACTCGTGGAAACTGGAATTTGCAGTGAAAATTTGTCCGATTTTGCCAACTCGACAACTCGAATTTGCCAACTGTATGTGTTTCTTGGATGGTTGGGGGGGAGGAAGCCACCCCCCCCTTCCCCCCCCCCCCCCCAGTCGCTTCGCTCCTGCATGTTGGATTTTGAATTCTCGCTGCGAGAAGCTATTTATTCTACCGACCTTTGATCATTGCTATAGAAGCTGTACTTTGAGGGAGAATAGCAAATTTCGGAAATAGCGTGAAATGACAACAATCTTGTAGCAATGTTTAAAATTTACTGTAGCACTTTGTTCTTGATCCGTGTTGTTATTTATAATACATACAATTCGTTATCTATTACCGCATTCATTTAGTAGCAACGGGAAACTAATCATAAATAAATAACGGTTGACTAGCAAATAGCTTTCGGCGAGCGAGAAGGCCTTTTGCGTAAACGCGCCCTAAAGGTCCACCTATCAAGCCTCTTGTAATAATTTATTTGATTGTTAATATTGATTATGAAGGCGAGTTTGACATTTGATTCTCACATAAAAAAAATTATGTATTAAAAACCAAATTTTCGCAAACATCCTTTTAAAATACAATAAAATTTATAAATTATAAAATATGTACAGTAAAAAATCCACAGGTAACCTTCTACTTACCAACCTGCAGTGCAATGATTCCAGGCATATTTTGGTCGCTTTCACACAGAAAAAAAAAGGTGCAAACCAGACCAATTTGCGCCCACCAAACACTTTAAATACATCCAAATTTTCGGAAGATATTTTGTGCGAGCTCAAATGTACAATCAGGTTTATATAAGATGACATTTTGTACAGTTTGATCTCGTTATGGACCGTCAACGTCAAAGCCAAACTTGAAGTAGTTAAACCGTGTTTATGGAATAATCGTAACAAATTTGGATTACATTGAGACGATAAATGCTCAGCAACAAGAATCCGTGATACCCCGGGCTCTGGAGCTCTTTGCTTTTATTGTGTGCGCGGCGTATCTTGAGTTCTGGAAGTATTTTATGAGCGGCTACGTCTTCCTGGAGGGGGCAGCTTTAATCGACGGCCGCCATTATTTTTGTAACCATCTTGGATATCAACAAGGCACTGCTGCCAAAAACGTACAATCGATTATCTGTGTTCGTTCTGCGGCGAACTCAAGATAGGCCGCGAACACTTTATATGCCCCGGTCGGACCCAAGGCTCAACAAGACAACCGATCAGCATGTGAGTTGACTAAACAATCCAGTTCTTGGTTGCAAACTTTTACCAGTAGCGGCAAACAATACTTGGCTGTACGCTCTCCTGCAGGTCCGCTGATAGTTTTGGCGCAAGTCCAAAGTCATGTCTGCCTAACAATAGCACCATTAAAAGTCCACAACATTATCAAGCATGAATATCCTTTTTCCAAGTTATTGGCCTGGAAGAAATAATAGTCAAACCATGCTTTTCACATTGTTGCAGCGAAGTACGCATGAATCACAGTAGAATGGCCCACACTTTTCAAACTATTGAAAAGTATCAACGAAACTTTGAGAAGTGTCATTGTAGCTGCTACTGCTCTCTTTGACAGTGATAACATGTACAGTTCCGGTCAAAAAAAAAACGCCTTCGTTATAAGGAACAAGTTGCAGGATTAAAATGTTGATATCTCGAAAACTACTGGACAAAATTGAATGAAACAAAAACTGGGTTGCTTATTATGATATCAGCTATATTTATATACGTATTACATGTAATGGTAAGTAGCCAAATATAATTGGCCGAGTGAGCAGCACGATTTGATAACTAATAATATATCTTATAAATTACTGGATAAAATTGAACAAAACAAAAACTGGATTAATTGTTATGATATATGCTATATTTCTATACGTATGACATGCAATATTCAGCAGAAAAATATAATATGCAATCCAGTCTTTGTTTCATGAAAATCGTTCCACTGGTTAACGAGATATCATCAGATATCACTTAAGTTTTTCTCGCTCGGCCAATTATTTTCAGTCAGTTAACGTAGTATTTAATAAGGGTAGTAATACAGTAGACAATCTAATAAGTAGTTCAGTTTTTGTTTCATGAAAATCCGTCCAGTAGTTTTCGAGATAACAGATTTTCTCCATGGTTGTTATTACGACTCTCGATATAACGAAAAAGGGCGGTTTTTTTTTAACGGAACTGTACTTTCGAAGTACTACAGCTATACTTTGATCCACATTATGTTTTCAGAAAACTGACTGTATGACGCCACGTTTCCTTCCACTACGAGTGCAAAAAAACCTTAAACATCCCATTCGTAAACTTTAACAGTAACTGTGTAAGTCTACAAGTGTGAGTTCCACATGTTTTTGCACTCTTAGTGATAGGAAACGAGTCGTCATCCAGTCAATTTTCTGAAAACATAATGTGGAACAAACTATAGTACTACTAGCTGTTGTAGGTATTAATTTTATTTGTCAGCACATTCTAGCTTGATTCGGCTTGATTCCGAAGTTTCCCATCACTGTTCAAGCAGCGAAAACTCTACGACTAAAAGCCCCTTCAGACAATTTTCATTAAAAAAATGTCACGTGTCCACAGCATTGTTGCTGGAATCGAGAAATTGCCCCATGAAAGTACTGTTAACAGTACAACTCTTGGGACGTCGTGTAAGCAGACAGTGTTTATATTCATTGTTGCTGGATTTGGATGCCCCCACCGTTCATGCAACGAAAACCCAACGATTTGTTTGAATAACCCTTTCAAACAACTCTAGATGTTTTACAATTAACCTTTTGGAACGGCGAGATGACATTGTTGCACAGGCAATGACATTCCCATTGCCTGCGGCCTTGCAGTGTTGGAAACACGGTTCTCGTCAGATCACCGAAGTTATGGAGCATTGGCCCCGATTGGTACTTGGGTGGGTGTCCTCCTGAGAATCCATTCTGGGTGTTGCAGACATAGGGCCTTAGGGCTTCGTTGGGCAGATGACCGGGTGCGGTTAACGCTCGCAAAAACCCTTTGACTCTTTGACATTCCCAAGGAATTTGCTGTTGAATTATTATTGCGAGCGGGACATTCAACCTGCGGGATATCAGCCCGCCGGATATCATCTCGCCCGCCCGCCCGCGGGATATTCAGCCCTTAACCTTGGGCCATTCGGGAACAATAGCTCATGGTCGCTGCACGCCCTTGTGTATTGTTTCCGAATGGCCCGCGGTTTTCGGATATATCAACCACCTAACCAAGCCTTAGTTATACAATAGCACACAGGTTAGTATTAGTATGAGCCAATGTTCGTTAACTATCTGGCAGGATCGGGAAGCGGGTGCAGATTGGTCGTCTTTCCTTCTTTTTTTAAATCTTTTTTTAAATTCCTGACGTTACCTCCGCTACAGATTTTCTTTGACAGTCACTTTACTGGAAATGACATCACTATAGACTACAATAAATTCCAGCCAACCATAGCTTCAAAACAAATAAACACCTACACTGCATGTTGTCAACTGCCTGTCAGCCACCCAGGCACCTCACACAACCACTCATATCGCAAATATTCACTTTTTTTTCATACGTTAGCGGGAGGAATTTTAATTGAAGTTTCGAGCAGTGCTAAGCTTGCCTTCTGTTCAAGGGTCTGTGAAAGCATCTATCGAATTTAACATAAATAGCAAGCAAACGCTAGTGAGCGAGAAAATTAACATCATAGAGAACGCTGGATTGTATAAATGCAACCTCACTCTGCATTATTCAGTGGACCTGTCACACTCGTGATCGGATTCGTGTCGCAGTCATTTCATCAGGGACGTGCGCAGAGGGGGGGGGGGCGGGGGGGCCTCTAGCCCTTGCCCTCGTGGCAAAGTCCCCGTTTTTTTCTGAAAAAGTGCCCTTTTTCGGTGGAGCGGTGTTGTAAAAGAGCCTAAAAACTCCAAAAATGGAGAAAGTGGTACAAAGAGGGGCAGAAATGGTTAAGGTCCTACAAAAGAGGGTAAAAAGAGATTAAAACACCCAAAAAAAAAGTCCCAGAAAAAGTTTCCCCCTTTCTCTCGGGGGCCTGTGCACGTCCCTGCATTTCATGGTTTTTTTTGTATGTGTGGCAACATTTCCAACGCATGACCCATGTTTATGACTGGTTGGGATGCTTGGTCGTTAACTTTACCATCTCGTATAATCCATGATCCGGCTGGATTAAGTTACATTTTATTAACAGCTTCCACTGATCTCTAGTTGGATATGTAGATGTGGTTGCATTGCAGGCGACAATGGTTGCGTAAACCTCTTTCTGATTAATTTACGGTCGCGTAAAGAATTAACGACGTCTCAACTTCGAAAAGGTTACGTCTTTTCAGATGCTGACTCTGCTCTTGCGCAAGACTGGCTAACCAATCGTCACTGTCTGCTGCCCGCATTGGCTGAAGGGCTTCCAAATTGTGACGGACGGGTTTTGAGTTTGAAGAGGTCTATTGTGCCGACCGTGCTCGATAATGCCCTCCCTGTTTTGACGCATTTCTTCCATTCCTTTGTGGCTGCGTTGCTTTTTATGACACCCACCAACTTTCAGAATTACTGGCGACTCCTTTATTTGTGAGTCCATCTCAAAGCCATAAGCGAGGCCTACAGCAACTATAGCGATCTTCGCCAGTGACATTAGGGATCCGGTCGAAAGGAAATAAGTCTTCTCATCTCTTCTCAAAACGAGACCAACACACTAAGGAACGTTATCGAGACGAGACTGACACTAAAGCTCCTTTTCACACTTTCAGGTTTGGCCAGTCAGGTTAGAAACCTGAAGAAAATATACTCTGTCATGTCTTCGTCACATCCGGCTGCTTAACGGGAGGGCTTGAGCTCTGCAGCCGCACAGAACTTCTTCGTGTGAAGTTGACAAAAAAAATGAGTGAAAATCTGTCAGGCAAAACCGGCTTCGATGAACACGCGGATTGCCGCCTATACACTCCATCCACCATCACTCCATCTACCAGTAGCACCACACCATCCGGTGTCCGAGAACCCGACGTCCCAGTCGACTTTTGTCCGACTGTAAGGACGCTAAACCATGCGCAATGGCTGTTTGCCTGACGTCACCACGAGTTAGCCAATGACGAACGAGAACAACGGCTGTTTGGCCATCTGATTGGACTACCCCAGTCACGTGATATGCACGTCACAGCAAACAGGCATGGCGCGTGGTATAAAAATTAATTTTTTACGTTTCAGTCGTGATTTTTCAGATGAGGGAGCGATGGCTTTTTTTCTTTACCAAACAAAACAAAATCAGTAGCTTACGTTTTGTTGTTGAGTACAATAGCTGTGTTTTAATTCCAGGGTGAGCGTGCAAAAGTTGCACATTTCATAAATGGCATTCTCTTTAGATCCAAGTTTTTAGTTGTATCATGCCTTTGAACGCTCCTTAGGTTCGTTTCTAGGCGATCATGTGAATGAAGCAAAGAGCTGATGTGGTCGCCGGCTCCATGAAATGTTTGGTGAAAGTGCTGGTGCGTGATTGATGCTTTTTTTTTTTTTTAGACAGTGTCATAAAAAACGTTTCATGCGCTAAGAAAAAAAACCAATGCGCGCGCTCCTATGAGAACCACGTTATTAATTTTGTGTGGCCTAAGGTCTCGGTAATAGCTACAAGTTGGGCACTAAGGAATACCGTGTGTAACCTTCAAGAATTGGGTAAGAAACCTGACTTTAAACTTCCAAGACAAGTTTGATGGCCCAAGTATTTAACTGGCTGTTTCATTTGCCGTGTCACGTTCTTGTGCACAGTGATGCGATAGAAATAATCTAAAAACAGTTTTACTCCAATGAAAAGACATCGTTAAAACATTGCCAGGTATAGTATCAAAACCTGCTACCAACAGACACCAGATGTGGTCAGTTGGAATAACTTGCACACACACACACACACACTTTCAAAGCCACGTGAAGCTTAAAATAAGTTGTCTTCTAACCTCGTAGGCTGCGCACTATTCCAGAACGTTTAAAAAAAACAGTAGGCAATTTACCACACTTGAAGGGTTTCACAACTTTATTGCAATCGTTACTGTCACTCTATTCACCGAGGTCGTTCCTTTTTGTGCTGCGCAGCAAGTGCCTGGTAACACTGTCGTAAAACAGTGTGGCAAACACTATGGGAGAAATGATCGTTCCAATCTACGTCGGTTTCGTACGATAATGTTTTTCTTCCAACTGTGATAGCTGTGTTGGTTTGGAGTTATTATCTTTATCTTGATCATTGTGGCATTATATGTCTTCCTATACGCTCTCTTCCC
>JAHWFP010225056.1:40396-52845 GCA_023313725.1 Lithobius niger | reverse complement strand
GTCGTGCTTTCAAATTAGAATTGTTTAGTGGCGTACGTAAATATTTTCTTTAGGTAGGGGCAAATTTTGCACCCCTGCTAGAAAACGTGAAGGTTTTTTACTACAGTAAGATTATTTTTCTTGCTTTACGTATTTTATGGCTTCATACAAAATGTTTTGTATAAAATAGCGAATAAATACATTTTCCAAGGATTTGTATCTCCCCCCACCCCCAGTTATTCACGCCAGTGGAAAAAAAATACTATAAGTTTAACTTTTGAAAATATCACGACACATGTTTAGTTTCTGTGAGTCTTATACAAGTCCTACCAAATAATTATCGTTCCTTCTTTGACTGCATTTATTAGCGTCTTCAAAAATCCACCAAGCCTAACTTAACCAAACTCATCCATCTGGAGACAATTCGGTACCTTTAACGAACAGAAATTTCATGAGGAAACTCCCCTCTGCCTCCAGACTGGACGAGTTTGGTTGAGGTTGGCTTGTGGTTTTCGAATGCAGCTTGTTACATTTGCGTGAATAATACGTCACTTCCTCCAACATGGCCGTCTCCTTACTGTTGATGGCCGTCTGTTTCCTGCATGGTTTCCTGTAAGAAGGCTGTCTCCTACCCGCAACATGGCTACCTCCTTCCCGCAACATGGCCGTCTCCTTCGTTTAATCCTTTGCTTCAACCGGAAGTATAGTTATGGCGTATTGGCGAAATATGGCGTATTGGTGCTTCTTGTCCTACCAGTTATCGTTCTTCTTTGGTATGAATGGTGATGAGGTATTTCGGAATCAAGTTGCAATCGATAAACACGAGCACAGAACCCTTCACCAAACAAGCAATAACAATGCTGTCTTTGTGTAAACATTGTTGCTCGCATGCAGTCGCCTTGTGAAGCTTCTGAATTAAAGAACAATCAGCACGATTTGTTGTTTGTTGCAGCCACGACTCGAACAATATGTGGTTGGTATAAGCAGGATAACCAACGGCGTCTCGGGAGTTCTGGCAACAATAACTCGTGGCTGCGCCACTCGTTGATTGTTGGCTGAACTCACTCGACGCCGTTGGTTATCCTATGCGTATTCTGTTTATTTATATCATATCAAAAACCAAAACTGGTAAAAGGGGCCGCCAAGTTCCGAATGGTGCGGGCCTTCAAAAGGAGTGATATCAACACACCAAAACGTTAGCCAAGTTAATCACACCACTTAATAATTCGAAAGTTAAATGAAAACTAGAACATTGCTTACTTTTGGTAGCAATGTTTAAGTTTCATTTAATGTCCAAAGTATTATTCGGTACGATTAAGTTGGCGAATGTTTTGGTGTGTTGATATCACTCCTTTGAACGGCCGAACCATTCGGAACTTGGCGGCCCCTTTTACCAGTTTTGGTTTTTGCCTATAGGTCGAACCATTCTCAACTCGGTCACATCTTTATAGCTTTTTGGTTTGGTTTTAATTTTGTTGTAATTTGTTTTATTTCGTTAGTTTTGGTGTGTTGATGTCACTCCTTTGAAGGGCCGAACCACTCTCAACTTGGTGGCCTCTTCACCAGTTTTTGACTTTGTTTATTTTGCTTTGTTTTTAGAGTTAGTTTATTTTTCGTGAATTGGACGTTATTACAATTTCTTTTGCAACGTTGTTTAGATTTATCATGCTACACTAGTGTGTGTCTAGGCACGCGCGTCAGTATACACGTTGTCATTGTCCGAACTTCGACTGGCCAATGAGAGACGATGCCGACAATACTAACACTGGTTATAACAATATTTTCGTACTTACGTGCCATCCCACGCCATCCTCGTTACACCCCTAGGCTCCAAACCATGAAAGGTACGCAGTTCGTATCGTACTGCAGCCATTCGTCCAATTTCATAGCTGGAAGCCTACACGTTATCTCGGTATCGATGAATAATTACCCACTGGAAATTAACATGGGGATGAGCGGACTAACTAGCTAGTAACTAGTAACACATTTACAAGGTTATTGAGGGTCAGATTTTGCATTGAAAGCAGCTTAGCTGGCAACACGAGTTAATTTTTGTCAGGTGGGTCATTGTTCTTGATTTCAACACAATTTAAGCTTTTGTACCGCATTATTATTTTTCCTCAAGTACCTGAAATGTGCCCAACTATGCTTCAAGATATAAGACACTGACGCTATGGCGCCGCGCTACAATGGTTTACAGCCTCGACCATTAAATTGATGTGAAATTTGTTGTGATGATTATTGCCTAACTTGGCGCGTCACACTAGCGTGTGTCTAGATGAAGAATTTGAAAGGTTTTATTTGATACTAACCCATCAAGATTTAAATGTTGTCTATACGTCAGTATCCACAATCTATAAGATTGTCCACACCATTTAAAGAATCGAACGTAAGGTTTAGAAATATTTATTAAGTAATTATACTGGACGATTACGTTTAAGACTTCCTTTAAGGCTGTAATGTCAGTATCAAAGTCCAAGCAGGCAGTTTTGGATTTATAGTCTTTTCGAAGAAAAATATTCCCTTCCTTCACCCGCATAAACAAAAGCTTATGTTCATCTTTAATTTCCTTCGCTTTCTTCAATAATTATGCTACACCAGATGTTAAATGTTCATTCATGAACGGTAGTAAAATATTTAGCAAAACAACGCTTTGTTCCACTCGTTTCTAAGACGCAAGCTCATAAATTGGACCACAATAGACTTAATTTGAGGTAATCAGTTTTTTTATGAGCCACCCTGTATAGTTAATGATTTCGAATTATTGCCCGCTTTTCAGCTCTCAGCCCTTTTGTAACAATGAAACGATGCCAGAGCCGAATTCGAGTGCCAGAGCTGCCATGGTGTTTTTTCCATTTACGTCACACACGTAGGCTATATTTTATACTAAGCGAACAATAGACACTTCTATGCACACTACGATTACATGAAATTAAATGCCTGCCATTGCAGAAACTATCGACGTACAAAGTGTGTTTTGCTGACGCTGTTAATGAGGCTAACAGTCAGCAGCTCCTACCTCTTCCACTGATAAAGAGACAAACCGAACATTTAGACGTTTCCACCGTGTTGTTGGCAAGACAAAGTGTTACCACCGTCTTCTTATTTATTTTACTATATTTTATTTTAAAGGACGTTAGCCTTTCGCAGTCCATTTGTACCATCGCTGAATAATCCATCGGCGATCGAATTCATTTTGTTAGCCACGAAACAATTGCAAAGAAAGATGGAATGCACAATAACAATTCCCAAGCGCGAGCACAGTGAAACGGGCAGAGAGCCGAAAAGCGGGCAATAAATAGGTTATTGTTTGCTTTCCTCGTGCCAATAGCTAACAATACCTCTTTCGCTGCGCACCCTCGACATGGTTAGCTCTTGGCACTTGGAAAGCGAGTAATAACCTATACATATGGCATCAAAGCGACCTTTGCTAAAGATTATGGATAATTACGGAAACTCAGCATTCTACAATTTCTCATGTAACTACTAGTTATTTTTTTAACCACCATTACAAACTTTAGTCACTAAAATGTCTTGAAAATTGTCCACGTTTCCTTACCAAATGGTGTCACGCCATTCGCTCTTTGTCTTGTCCTTATAACCTATACATAAACTCCGACTTACCTCTGTTCACCATCTTTTCATCGTGGCAACGCAATAGTTATCAAATCACCCACAACCTCCATGGTGTGGACCCTGCTCTTTATCTTCTCTCCAAAATTCAAAACAATTCGTAGTACTCCTTTACTCATTTTATGGCATTGTTTTCCGACACTAAAGGAAAATTGGAAATAAACCAACAGCGAAAATCATACACTAGAAATAACGTGGTTCAGTAAGCCACCTTTATGCACTTACGTTTCGTCTCGGAGAGGCATGACCAGGCTTCGAACCGGTTACCCAGTTCGCCCCCAGATCACTTGCATAGCGCCTTAATCACTATGGCCACATCTTTCACTGACACTAAACTCAGTATCCAATAATTTACTGAAACTGTTTTCAATTCGTGGAACGCCCTCCCAACCTCTGTTGCCTATGCTCCATTACGTAATATTTTCAAATCATGTTTTTATTTGTTAACTTTGAGTTTTTGGGTAGGTGGGTGCCTTGGTGCGACATCAACCTCTATTTCTTGTTACCTCGTGATGAAGAGTATATACAGCAGTAAGGGGGGGGGGGGGTGCGTAGGAAATTGGGGGGTCATGAAGTTTTTGGACTCTCTCGAGAGGGAGGTCATACATTTTTCAGCTCCAGTCAAGAGGGGGGGGGGGGTCAAAACACGCTGACCAACTGGAAGGAAAAAACATTTTTGGACCTCAAAAATGGCACTTTCAGCAGTCAAAATTTCTAAAAACGCCTCAGCTTCTCAGGGGCAAGCCTCCCCCCCCCCCATGAGGTAAGTGTTTACGAGGTCTTGAAGCTATTAGTACAAATACTCAAGTATAGTTTTTACAATGAAGAACTTTATAAAAAAGCCTCGGCACCTGGTTTCTTGGCTCTGTCTTTCAGGTGCTGGCTATGTTATGGCTATGGGCATACCAGCAAACTGTGTTCAGCATACTTATTGTATGAATCTTGACAAGAGATGGGTGTGAAGAACATTTTTAACCCAACATAATGTCATTTCGTTCAAAACAAGACACGTTTCCTTGCAACTAATAGAAACTGTCGGTGTGGAGAGCTACTTACTAAATTTGGCTACAGCACTAACTACAGAAATCGTTTGGAGACAGTCACAATAGGTATGCAAAAAGTGCATTTTTCGGGGAGGGGGGGTCACATAATTTTGGACCTTTTGTAGGGGGGGGATCAAAATTGTTTTTCAAGACAATCAAGTACAATGTACTAATAAGAAACGCTTAACTACGTCCAAAAAATAAATTTACATCATTAAAAAACGTATGATGTGCGTGTGTTTGTGCCTCTACTCCTCTTGAACCAAGGCGCCTACAAAGATGGGAGTAGGACCAAATGAAACGTAATGAAATTGCGCTTCGGCTATAGGCCTATATTTATCGCTGTAACTTGGTATTATGACCCTCAAATACGCGAAAAACTTGAAAAAATAGCGTCAATTTTTTTTACCCTTATGATGTCAACTATGATGTCAAAGTTTGTTCATTGCACGGATTAAAATTAGTGACAAACAAACCGTCTTGAAGCTATTAGTTACGTATACTGGGATAATCTGGAAAAGAATGCACGCAAAAATAACCTAAAAGGACGACGTATTTTGCAACATACCACACTGGTTTTGTATCAACTGACTTGATGCATGATAAAATCAGACCCATACACCTGGTTTTAAAATGGTGTCAAACATGCGTGTTTCCTAAGCACGTAGGTGCGTGGATTGAGCGAGCAAAGCGAGCGATTTTCACGTAAACTAAACCTTTTCACTGTGTGTTTTGCTTTGCTCTCTCAATCTTTTGTCTCTCACCTTTGTAGGGAGATTACTTCTCGGGGAGAAGACGCACAAACGTGCAAACAAACAAACCGTATGTTTTGAATGATGTAGGTGAAATGCAGACGTGCTGAGGAATGGATGAACGAACTGCGAACAACAATTGCAATTGGTTTGCGTCGAAATAATCAGTACTTTGATTTTGTGATGCTCTTGGCCACACAAGCGCTACACGAACAACACGACGCTATCTGCTATAATATATCGTAGTGAAAGTTCTTTTAGTGTAAAGAATGCCGAAATTAATTACAAATGGTGAAAAAAAATACTACTGCTAGGCTACCAACTTCACCATTTTGAAACAACGTGATCATCTTTTTTTTTATCGTTTATGCACCAAATCTCGTGCGTGGTGGCAGCGCTATCCAGAAGCACTTATAAAGATCGGTGTACGATTCATTTAGAGAGCACCACAAAGGCTTGGCACAAAATAGGAGCGGCCAGAAAGAAAAAAAAAACTCCGCGAGCGTTATTACCACCGCTATTATTGTTACTGCATAATATTGTTGGTATATAGTGATGCTCGCGGAGTTTTATTTTCGTCTGGCTCCTCCTATTTTGTGCTAAGCTCCTGTAGAAAGCACTAGGCAACCTCTCATAAGTGAGGCATAGGGCAGAAAATAGAGATGAAATGTTTGTCAACAATATTCTGAATTAAATTTTAGAACATGATGGAAAACATTTATTGTAGGACAACTCGCTCGGCCGAGCAACTGTGATCTTCAGATACCAATAATTATATGCATTTGGCTAATTCTTGTGCTGAGTGGCTTATAAGTTTTAATTTAATTTGGGCTTACACAGTGAACGTAATAATCCACTCTTTTGTTGCTATTGTTTTATTGAAAGAAGTTTATCATTCTACGAGCATCGATGAGCTAACGGGGTTTTTGTTGATAACCCAAAAATAAAATGCTTCGCCGTCTGCTGTTTTAGTAACAGCGACCATCGGGGGTTTTTGCATGACTAAATGTCAACGAAATCGGGAAAAATTTAGGGGAAGATGCAAGGAAACAAATCAACTGAAGGGGATGCGGTGATTGAGTGAGCGAAGCGAACGAAATCAGCGATTGTTAGCTAGTGTGTGCAAAAATGGGATTGAAGATTATAAATGTGAAAATTTATAGAAATGAAATTACTCTATAAAAAAGGTATACATGAAGATAAGACGGTGTAACCTTATGTACGTTCACAGTCCTATGAAAGTTGTGATATCCACCCAAAACCAAAACTGGTAGAAAAACCCGCCAAGTTTCCAAAAACGATCGGCCTTTGAAGGAAGTGTTATCATTCAACCAGGGAAAGGCCGCCAAAGTTACAGCGTAATGAAGTGAGTAGCAATCTTCAAGTTTTCATTTAACTTTCGAACTATTAGTCGGTGCGATTAACTTGGCTAATAGGATTGACCTTGGCGGCCTTTCCCTGGTTGAATGATATCACCACCTTCAAAGACCGATCGTTTTTGGAAACTTGGCGAATTTTTCTACCAGTTTTGGTTTTGGGTGGATCATTTTTTCTTCTTCGGTGATGACTAACACACATCTGGTGCACTAGACTGACTGTTGGTTTGGTATGAATGGCTATAAAATTACGAACAATTGATCGCTGAATGAGTGTTAATTTGCCTACAAATATTTCGTTTAGTCTTCTGAAACAGACAAAAGCCATACAAAAGAGAATAGCTTGAAAAACAGCTTTGATCTTTGCATCATATCACGGCAGTTCCACGTCTCTTCTCGTAGGCTCTTCCTTACGCTGAAAGGAAGCAGCAAAAGTCTGAAACAAAACCATCGACCAAAGAAAACCATCTAAAAGGTAAAAAAAAAAATTGATCTTACTTAGCACATTTATGTTTGACGGAACATTTATCTGTTGTCTTCAAATGCACATGTCTTATTGGCATGGTTTAAGGTCTTTTTAATTTCTTGTTCAATTTTCTTTATTCATCTCATTGCTGTATTCAGCCGGTTGAAGCCGTATGATACGGTACATTGGATCGCGTGCGTAACCTAACACAGGTGCTTAATATAGATTAGAATTAGGCTGTGTACTGATACAGGATGAATGTTGTCTAATTAATACACTTAGATAAACCTCGAAAATTGTATCTATTATATGGTTACACTTAATGAGCTGTATAGGATAACCAACGACGTCGAGTGAGTTCTGCGTTTACCGGACAAGCAGAGTCAGGATTTAAGGCGGTCCAGTTGATACTTCCGTTTTGTGATTATGGGATGGTAGCCGCCATTATACCTAGGTGGATTCATGGCTTCGGCTGGGTAAGCGACAAATTTGCCGCCGTTATACTTAGGTACGATATGTGGTGGACAAGCAGTTCGGTCGCCCCCATTGGGAACCTTAGTCAACGAGTAAGGTCTGACTCGCATGGCTTCAATTAAAATGTAAAACGATTTCCTAAGTACTTCCCTTTACAGGCAAACGTGTGAACAAATTATTCTAATAGCTATTTATTTTTAGAAATTGATGTTTGCTTCGTGTTTAAGATGTACAGCGTTTCAAATTTGTAACATCCTTCCTTTAATATAAAATTTGCGTTGCCTTCGTCGCATACAACGGGAGTGATTACGGCAGGAATGACGAATTATGGGACGTGCTTCTCACGAATCTCGTTCAGGCGAGAGCAGACGCGACGAACGGTGTGCACCATTGGCGCCACCATGGTTCTTCTGCTTTTAAAATTGTTGTCTTAATCTGAAATTGCTGCTATCGTCTTTATAGGGCGCAACAGTAATTTTTATATAAAATAAATAAATAAATAGTTGGCCTCTTGGGAATCTCATTCAGACGTGAACAAGTAGTTAGCCGGGGCCATGTTGGCCGCGTTACAAGGCGACGACCAAGCGTCGGAAGGAGTCCAGAAAGCGAAGGTTTGGAATGCATTGTTTTTTTTAGTACAGTTGCGACCCCCTGCTTATACCTTGCCAACCGTATGTTGTTCGAGTCGTGGCTGCAACAACAAAAAAATCGTGCTGACGTTCTTTAATTCAGAAGATTGACAAGGCGACTGTGCGTGCAACAAACAATGTTTGACCTGAGTGCCTTAAATCCTAAGTTATGGGCCCTAAGGGTGTGATCAAACCTTCAGATTAAATATTGAAGTCTTCCCGTATATCTTAAAGTGGAAAATTAGGTTACACAAAAGTCAATTTATGTGTCTACACTTGCTCTCCTGTCATTGTGCCTGGCTTATCCAGGGGAAGTTGAAATCCAGGCAAGTTCGTGGCTGATCACAAATTCTACTAGCCCAGCTAGTCAAAAGTGATAAAAAAAAAAATCTCTTACAACGAGTAGAGGGAGGGTGAGGGGGAGAAATAGTCAAAGACAAGACAAAAACAGCTTTATTGTCATTGCTTCATCATGACAGATTACTGTGTTTGAAAAAAAAAAACGAGTTTGATATTTAAGGTAAGATTTAACTGAATCGAAATCAAACAGGGATGAACTAACACCTGCATCAGTAATTCGACGTGTCCTATAGTAGAGTAATCCTGGGGGAAGGATAGAAATGTGCGATTGACGTATCCAATTCGAAAGGCAGACATACCAACAGGACACTAGCGTACTGAAAACTCTGTGTATTGCAGAAGCACATCATACTTTAAAAAAATCGTCTCTTAACTTTTACTACCACAATACGGCGATCGTGCGATCATGTAAGAAGCGACCAGATAAGGAGTTTTCATCTGACGCTTATATTGTTTGTTGTTACCAGAAAAACGCGTCGTTGTTTTATAGTTTTCCGTCCCCTTCGTTCTTTTATCTGGATTTTTACTTTTTATATCTACAAACACCTTATTTTACAGTAAACGCAGCAGTACATTTGAGGAGGAGGGGGGGGGGTAGGAGATATTGTACTGCACTGAGGATACGTAAGATTGATTACTTTAAATTTATTTACTCTTTTATAGGTGTACTCACAATTGATAAAATAAACACACAAAAATTGGGACAAGGTCTACATTGAACTGTAACACCACAATTTTACGTGGACAATTTTTGTTTAAGCTTTCTTTGCTGCTTTATTTCATTTATATCAAGAATTTATAGGGTTTGGAAGGAGAATTTGTAACTCGAAAGAAGTCCCTATTGAAACACGCTAGATTCGTCCCCATTAGTTCAGTCCGAGGGCGCCACGCATTCTATCTGGTAATTGTTGCTCATTTTTCAGCTCAAATCTAAAGTAAACTAAATTACAACTAAGCTAGGCTAAATAATAATTAAATACAAGCTAGTTTCGTTTAGGTTAGTTTAATTTTAGGCTAAGATCTGAGTATAAATTACCACATAAAAAACGTGGCGCCCTCTATAAACTAAGACTGAACTAATGTGAATGTATCCAAGATGTTTCAGTATGGGGTCTCAGTCACAAATTCTCCTCTCAACCTTATAAATTCTTGTTTATATGAACAAAGATTACTTTTAACAATCAGTTTTAAAACAAGACATAGAAAAACCCGTTCCCTTCCTTCATGCAAGCCATTCTTATACGAAATTCGGCTTCAGTATTTAAGGCTAAACAAATATGACGTAATTCCCAGCCTTCGGGGGTCCAGCACCCCCACCCTCCCGGCCTCCAAATTTTAAATATTTTTCGTGGTTATAAAATGAAAAGTATCCTTACTAAGAAAATAAAAGCGTACTCATTTGATGTTTAAAGCAAGGTTTAACTGAAATGATTTCAAATCAGGAAAAGATCACGAATACGCTTTCATGAAAGGTTTTAGATACCACTATGTTGCTGCAGTTTTTATTCCACGTGAAACCTTACTGCGGTATTCAACTATTAGACACCTAAATAAAACTAAAACCTTTGCAACTGCCAAAAAAGCACTGGTCTTTAAAAAAGCTAAAGAACTGTTTGTTTTATTACGTTTGTTTTAGTAGTACATTGTGGAGCGAGTTAGTGTCCAACTTTAGAATATATAAGAACTAGCATCGTACCCGGCTTCGCCCGGGGATTTGTTTGACCCGTGGATGTTTCCCAGTATTTGCTCGGTGCTGCCTGATCGTTCACTGCAACAGTCGATTTTTGTTGTGTAACACTCCCCCTTTCCATCAATCCTCTCCCTCCCCTCTCCCCTCATCCTTTTATCCCGTCCTCTCCCTCTCCTCTTGGTTTCCTTCCCTTTCTCCTCCCCCCTGTAGGCTGGGGGTAGAATAAGCCCACCGTACCCCTGCGTGTCGTAGGAGGCGACTAAAAGGGAACCCAAGATCACGGTTTGCTAGTGTGCCAAGGGTCTGCGTGGCGGAGGGTTTTTAGTCCGTCTTGAACACTAGCAACCTCAACACTACGGTTTGCGAGTGCGCCTACGGTGTGTATGGCGGGCAGGTTTAACACCCGTCGCAAGCACTAGTCCGAAAGAGGTGAAGGGACATCCAGACAAACCGGGCCCGGGGTGGCTGCTTAGAGGATGTTTGGCGGTTTGAATCCCCTTTTGGGTTTGATTCCGATTTGCCCATTCTGGCCACTGGGCTTTTCATCCTCATCCCCCAGCACGTTGGCCGTGTGCTGCAACCTAGTAATCCGTGGAGGCGGAGATCCTGGCTTTCGGGCTTTGGCTCCTTATTCCGGAGGACGGGTGGCCTGGGCGAGCCGGCCTAAGGTCAATCGGCTATGACTTTTCGGGTCCTGTCATTGTGGGGAGGCGGCTTGTGCTGTATCCATCTGCATCACGGACCCGAACTGTTTGGGTTATCGAGGGAGGTGGTGTGTACGGCTTCCTTGGTGGCCTCGCCTTTCGGCATGCTTTGGCTGCCACCTCACCGAGATAGACGGCGGTGTTAGCTTCCTGGTGCAGGGCCCTGGATATGCGGCTTCCGGCCCTGCATCACCCGAGTGCCGCGCGGGGTTTTTCTTTTCTGGGGGGGCGCACCGCCGCGACTTCTTTTTGCTCTCCATGGCAACTTCTTCTCCCCCCTCCCCCGCAAAAATTTCTTCCCCCCAAAATTCTTCCCCTCCTCGCCGCACTAGCAAGCGTCAGAGGAGGGAACCTGAGATGGTTGGGCCTGGTGCCCAGTTACCAGACATTGGTAAGGGTCGGGACCAAGTCCCGAAGTTCTTGGTGGTGACAGGCGAGGGCCGAGATGTTACACAACTCGGTCCGTTCGCTGTCCACAAAGCACTCAAAGGGATCTGTAGTTCCGATCCGAAGAGTGTCTCTCGGCTCCGTGCTGGGGGATACCTTGTTGAGGTTGCGGATGCGGCTCAGGCAAAGAGGCTTTTGAAGGCGGGTGCACTGGGGTTATGCCCGGTGCGTGTGGAGCCGCATCGTACCTTAAACAGCAGCAAGGGGGTCGTGACGTGCTTTGATTTGAGGGGTCTCAGCGATGATATCATCCTGGACGAACTCAAGTCACAAGGCGTTATGGCTGTGAAGCGTTTGACGCGGAAAGGTGAGAATGGTGCCCAGCCAACTGACACCTTTTTCCTGACCTTTGATACGCCAGTTGCACCGCAGCACATTACTGCCGGTTACCTGCGGTTGAAGGTCAGGACTTATGTACCGAATCCAATGCGGTGTTTCCGCTGTCAACGCTTCGGCCACACCAGCGGCTCGTGTAAAGGTAAGCCTACCTGTGTTAGCTGTGCTCAGGCAGCCCATGAAGGTGCTGATTGTGCTGGCCCAGAGCAGTGCATCAACTGTGGTGGTCAGCACCAGGCCTCTTCGCGGGACTGCCGTGTTTATTTAGAGGAACGTCGTGTGCAGGAATTGAAGGTGAAGGACGGGCTTTCCTACTCGGAGGCCCGGAAGAAAGCTAAACTATCGGCAGCACCGATGACCAGATCTTTTGCACAGGTGTGCAGTGCGCCATTGCCTGGCCCAGTTAGTGAGTCTGCTGATTTAGCGGATTTGCGCGCTGAGCTCAGGTCTTTGACGAGGACGGTAGGCATGCTTGTTACTTTGTTGACCCAGCAACATCCATCTTTGCAGGGTCTTTTGGGTTCTTCGAAACTGGTTGATGCCTTGCCGTCGACATCTGC
>JAHWFP010225056.1:0-16491 GCA_023313725.1 Lithobius niger | reverse complement strand
GGCTTTGTCATCAAACAAAAGATCGCCGACCATTACTTTACTTGTCTAGAGATTATTCATTCTGACTCTGTTAAACAAACACACCATGATAATCATAGGTTTATCAAAAAATTAAACAATTATAACATTATTAAACAGCTTGAAAACTTTGACTGGAGCATCCTGGACAAATACACCAACTCTAATGACATGTACAACGAAATTGAAAATATCATTCAGGAAATATACCAAAAAAACACATCATTAAAGCCGTCTCATTCTACGAACAAACCTTTCAAATATGAATGGATGAATCAAACTCTTCTTCAAGAAATTAACTATAAAAACAAGCTCTGGACAAAATTTACTAAAACAAATAAACCATCACCAGAAATAATTCTTGAATACAAAAATTGCAAGCAATCTGTGACTCGCAATATCCTCTTAGCAAAAAATGCGTTTTATAAAAACTTTATTTCTGGAAACAAATTTGATAGTTCCAAAATCTGGGATTAACTTAATCATTTAATGGGAAAAAACCAAAAACAAAATATCGATGAACACCTCAAAAACGCCTTCACAAATGTAAAAACTGCCGCCCTTAGTAACTCCTTTAATAATGAGTTTCGTTCACAAATTGGTAATCTAAAAAACAAAAATAAACATACAAGAAGATGTCGAAAAATACTGGCTAAAAACAAAGAACAAATTAATATGCAACATAATTCCATTGCTATTCTACCACCTACAATTTACGAAATTATAGAAATTTTAAATAATATTGCAGTAAAAAAATCTACAGGATACGACGGTCTCCTTATGGACCATTTTGTCAAAACCAAGGAAAATTCTGCTATTTTTCTCCAAAAACTTATCAACGTAATACTTGATTCTGAGACTTGGCCTGACAAACTAAAAAAACAAATCCTTCGACCAGTGTACAAAAAGGGTGTCCGCACTGACTACACCAACTACCGATCAATTGCTTTACTGCCTTCAATAAACAAAATTGTTGAAAGATTTTTTTACAAACAAAATCGAAAACTATTTTATTAAATATAAACTGTTTAACATTAGGCAATTTGGCTTCCGAAAAGGTAAGGGGACCACCGATGCGCTTCTTTATATTAACAACCACATTTGTCGTGCTCTAAATGAGGGCAAATTCGTCAGTGCTCTCCTCATTGATCTTCATAAAGCCTTTGATACGATTAATTTTGACATCCTTAAAAATAAACTTGGTAAATGTGGAGTCCGTGGAAAAATACAAAATATTCTTTTGAGCTACCTTACGGATAGAACCTTTAGTGTGAAAATTGACGATTGCCTTAGTGAATGGACTGATATTAAATATGGTGTTCCTCAGGGTTCGATCCTTCGCCCTATTCTCTTTCTGATTTACCTAAATGACATACATGATTTTAATTGGAACACTTATCTTACTCTCTTTGCTGATGACATCTTCCTACTGTCCATAAATGTAGACAAAGATACAATGATCTATAATCTGCAAACCGATTTCAATTTAATTAATGAATACCTTTTTGAAAATGAACTTTATATTAATGCAGATAAAACTTGTGTCCTTCCATTTTCTACTTCACACATGACATTGGAAAATTTCGACATTAAATTGCACAACCCTAATTGCAATTTTACTGAAAATAGTAGGACCTGTACCTGCCAGAGCCTAAATATTGTTAGACAAGCTAAATATCTTGGTATTGTGATTGATAGAAACTGGAAATTTTACGACCATGTCAATAACTTAATCACCAAGGTCAGGCAGTTCCTTCCTGGTCTTTATAAAATCAGGGATATTCTGGACGAACATAACAAAAGACTTATTTACAATACCTGCATACTTTCTCTTGTCAGATACGCATGCCCTATTTTTGCTTATACTTCTTCTGGATACATTGACCGTCTTCAAAAAATACTAAATAAAGCTTGTAAGATTCTGTTCAGAGATGTCAACTCCACAAAAAAAAACATCAAATCTTCAAGAGAAATCTCTGATGACCTTTAGGCAAATTTCTGATTTTACAGTATAATTACACAAAATTACTGTAACAAAGATTACAACATACCTGTGAAGATAGCGATCCGGAACAATAATAATTGGCTTACCATTCCTTCTTTCAGGAACTCTTATGGAATGAGAACCATGAACTTCATTTCACCATCTCTGCTTAACAAACTTCCCATAAATTTGCGCGAAATTAGGAATAAATATAGATTGAAAAAAGAATTAAAAATTTGAATGTTCTCAAAGAAATAATGCTCCTGTTTTAACCTGTGATTATATTTTATGATAGTAACTTTTCTTATTTACTGTTTGCATTGTACTTTTTCTAAAAAAAATGGACAACCTGTTAAACCTTATAATTATAAAACTTGAAAATGTATTTAAAAAAAAAAACACTGTTTTAACCTGTGATTATATTTATGATAGTAACTTTTATAACTTTTACAACTTTTATAAATTTAAAACTTGAAAATGTATTTTTAAAAACACTGTTTTAACCTGTGATTATATTTTTGATAGTAAATTTCTTACTTACTGATTGCATTGCATTTTTTTTCTAAAAAAAAATGACAACCTGCTAAACCTTATAATTATAAAACTTAAAAATGTTTTTTTTAAAAACACATCTGATACCTATTTAGTCTTAATTATTTATTATGTTAAATGGCACATACAGTCTGCGGACTCGGGCCTTCAGATGTAAACCATTATGAATAAATTATAATTATAATTATAATTATTATTATTTTTTTTTGTTTTTATTTTACAAGAATTAACAAGAAGAGCGGCATGAAGGCATGAGCATGTCCAAATAAATGCGTGTGAAAAATTTCTCTTGTGCTGCGAATACCCCAAGCATGTGCCAATTCGCAAGAATGACGGTTTACACGAACGTAAAACGAGGAAAACCTTTTGTTTCTCGAGCCAAGGCCGACTGGAGCAGAAATAGCATGTCTTCACTCCCGAATCTCACGTGAACCATGGCTTACATTACGACCGGTCGAGTTTGGACCTAAACTAGAAATCCCCATTGATGGCATTGCTTTGGTAAACTAAGATTATGGCAATGGTAAATCAATTGGCCTGAAACCAGGAGCTGAAACCTGCAGGTTATATCCCAGACGCCTTGTACAAACGGTGGAGTACAAAGCGAGAGTTACAACATGGATACTCCCACATTCTGCGGCTTTACTAGCTCTTAGTATTAACAAGGATTGGATACGGGGTCACGCGTTAATAATTGGATTATTTTTTTTCCGGATCTGCAATGCTATGTCTAAGCCCTTTTTGGAACCGGTTAAAGTCACCCCTATTACGCTTTAAATCGGGCTTAGACTCAATTACACCTCCCCTCCGCGCGATCGAGTGAATCGTGGACGGAGACCCATATCGAAGTTTGAAGTTCGCCCTCAGGCTAGGGGTAAACTAGGCTTAGACAGAAATAATCTCAAACCAGCTTCAAATTGTATTGCATTGCCTTGTCTAAGCCTGATTTCGACAACTAGATAAAGTTAAACTTAAATCTTACTGTCGGTCTAAGCCTTTTTCCTAGCACAAACGCGGTAGGGGGTAAGTTTTGCCGTAGGCACTCAGGGGAGACGAAAATACCACCTTCCAAACAGCGTGCCATATAGCATCTCTCACTCAAGGCAATACTATCTGGAGCTGGTTTGAGATTGTAATTTGTGTCTAAGCCTAGTTTACCCCTAGCCGGAGGGCGATCTTCAAACTTCGATACGGGTCTCCGTGAACGATTACCTCGAACTCGTAGAGGGGAGGTATAATTGCGTCCAAGCCCAAGTTTTAACTTACGTGATAGGGGTCACTTTACCCGGTTCCAAAAAAAGGCTTAGACATAGGATTAGAGATGCCATATGGCACGGTGTTTTGAAGGTGGAATTTTGTCTTCCCTCATTGCCCTACAGCAAAACTTTCCACCTACCACGTTAGTCCAAGGATAAAGGCTTGATTTAACTTTAACTAGTTACGAAATCAGGATTGGCAAGCAACACTTTTTTTGCTATGTCTACTAAGCCTTTTTTGGAACCGGTTAAAGTCACTCCTATCACGCTTTAAATCGGGCTTAGATGCAATTACACCTTCCCTATTCGCGATTGAGTGAATCGTTGACGGAGACCCATATCAAAGTTTGAAGTTCGCCCTCTAGCTAGGGGTAAACTAGGCTTAAACACAAATAATCTCAAAGAGTATTGCTCCAAATTGTATTGCCTTGAGTGAGGGCACGGTGTTTTGAACAGGGACGTCCCTGCTTTGAAGGCGGAATTTTGTCTTCCCTCATTGCCCTACGGCAAAACTCACCCCCTACCGCGTTTGTGCAAGGATAAAGTAAGATAAAGTAAGATTTTTAGTTGAACTTTAGCTAGACAAGGATTCACCGCGCAAGGGAGATTACTACGACTGACTAGGATCAGATACTTGTTAGGAATTTGCGGTGCAAACGCAAACAAAAAAAAATATTAATTCGCCCAAAAACCGATTGGCTCCCGCGGTGACAATCTCCACCTTGCCGCTCGGCTCAACCCACTCTGCCCCTGCCTTATGCCTTGTCTAAGCCTGATTTCGAAAACTAGCTAAAGTTAAACGTAAATCTTACTGTCGGTCTAAGCCTTTTTACTAGCACAAACGCGGTAGGGGGTAAGTTTTGGCGTAGGCAATGAGGGGGGAGACAAGCATACCACCTTCAAAACAGCGTGCCATATAACATCTCTCACTCAAGGCAATACTATTTGGAGCGGGTTTGAGATTATTTGTGTCTAAGCCTAGTTTAGCCCTAGCCAGAGGGCGATCTTCAAACTTCGATATGGGTCTCCGTGGACGATAACCTTGAACTCGTAGAGGGGAGGTATAATTGCGTCTAAGCCCAATTTTTAACGTGATAGGGGTCATTTTACCTGGTTCCAAAAAAGTCTTAGACATAGCATTATGCCTTGTCTAAGCCTGATTTCGACAACTAGCTAAAGTTAAACTTATATCTTACTGTCGGTCTAAGCCTTTTTCCTAGCACAAACGCGGTAGGGGGTAAGTTTTGCCATAGGCAATGAGGGGAGACAAAAATACCACCTTCAAAACAGCGTGCCATATAGCATCTCTCACGATTTGGAGCGGGTTTGAGATTATTTGTGTTTACTCCTAGTTTAGCCAGAGGGCGATCTTCAAACTTCGATATGGGTCTCCGTGGACGATAACCTCGAACTCGTAGAGGGGAGGTATAATTGCGTCTAAGCCCAATTTTTAACGTGATAGGGGTTATTTTACCTGGTTCCAAAAAAGGCTTAGACATAGCATTAAGAACATGAAGCAAGTGACGTAAGATGCAAAGGAACTTTTCTCTAGTACTTTGAGTGCTCAAAAATCACAAATTAGACCCTGCGCACCCGTTAGATGAAATCAGATGAATGAAGTAGATATCGCATCTTATCTCTTTCGTGGAAAATTCTTCGGTGGTTTTCATTATTTCATTACTGATTGCGCACCTTAATAAAGATAAAGCAAGCGCGATATTACTATAGTCTGTTCCACATTATGTTTGCAGAAAAGTGATTGCATGAAGTCATGTTTCCTTCCACTACGAGTGCAAAAACGTGTAAATATCCCACTCGTAGACTCTTAAGAGTAACTGTGTAGAGTCTACAAGTGTGATATCACATGTTTTTCACTCGTAGAGTGCAAGGAAACGTGGCGTCATATGATCAATTTCCTGCAAACATAATGTATAACAGACTACAACGAACATTTACACAGTTAACAATTGTTTGGTAAAGCTTTTGAAATAAGACGTAAGAAAGAAAAGATCAACTGAATCCCACAATTAAAACACCGCATAAGTAAGAGAAAACGTAACTCATCCTAAGTTAATTATTACAAATTGTTCTTATTTCTGGCCTTGATTTGATATTTGTTATGCATTCTTATCCGACGTTTTTTTGATAAAGACCAAGCATATGGTCAAAAATTAAAGTTTGTAATATGAACAATCAGACAGTCTGGTCTAAACCGATGCATTACAGAGTCTATTTGCGCGTTAACCGAGGGTACACGGAGGTTTCTTACGTCGCTTTATCTTTACGTCGACGTAGCTTGCGTCGATGTAGTGCTTAAAGCGCTTTAAGAACGTCCGTGTAACCACCTAAACCCACCTTCAAGTCGCTTCATCTCAAACCACCTCGTTACGTCGACGTAAGGAGTTGAAGAGCTTTAACAACCTACGCGTACCCACCTAAAACCCATTTTCTACGTCGCTCTAAGGACTGCTTCCTTGCGATTGGTTGAAAAGAGCGCGCGTCAACGTCACGAAACTAGGACGGCCACCTGTCACTTCGTTAAAATGGAATGGGGACTTGGGAATAAAGAGGGGTTTGCTTGATGGGGGGATTAGATAAACGCGACGCAGGAACCCCCGCTGTCGTTTTAACTCACTCCAACTACAACCTCCGTGTAACCACCTCTCTCCTAAATCGATGTGAGTTTAAGTCGACGTAAGATAAAGCGACGTAATAAACCTCCGTGTACCCTCGGTGTATGGCTACGTTAGGTGTGAGCCGGTGGTAAATTGGCCCTTGGGAATTCACCTCCTAAATATAGGGTGGGGCAGAAAGGAAGGGCCACCCCTGGCAATCACAGATGATTAATGCTAGGGCAATGAAACTTTGCATGGTATATAAGCGAACAAGGGGACAACTAAACACATGTCAATCACTGACCGTGATTTAGATTTTCAAGGTCATCATGATGCTAACTTTTTAACATGCTTCGTAGAACCCCAGTGTACATTACAAACTTGTAGATATTGGCAACGCATGGCCATTGAAAAAAACGGAACGAAATTCGGTATGTTAGTTTAGGAATTACGGAAATTACAAGCATCATTCTTTTTTGCTAACCGAGTGGCTTTCCTGCCAAACAGTGACTGTGAAATAAAATCCAGTCGTCCTCAAATTACGTGAAGCCTGCTTAGAGAGCGTTAGCTATAGGCTAGTTGTTTAAAGGCCTGGAGAGGAGAGGAAGAATTGAGCAAATGTGTTACCATCTGTTATGATGCGGAGAGGGGGGATATACGAATTGTTACTAACACACTAATTTTTCATAAATTATTTTTCCCTAATTGTTTTTCTAAATTTTTTCGCTAAATTCTGTTGGCTAAATTATTTGTTTCACTTCTGTTTACAACCTGAAAAAATAAAACTTCAAGTTGTAAACAGAAGTCAGGCAAATAATTTAGCTAATAACCACTGGCGATAGCCAGTGTTAGTAAGGGTCGACCTAGGATCTCTGTGTTAAACTTTCAACTTTGAGGGCTTATAATTCCGTCAAAATTAAAAATGTTTAAACCAAATTTGGAATCTAGCCTTGGCTAGTCAAGGCCTGTCTACAGTCCAAAAATTGTAAAATTCAGTCCAGCCAAACCCGAGATACAGAGATGGGCCAAATAGACAACTTCTTGTTCTTGGTCTTGTTCTTGGTCTTGTTCTTGGTCTTGGTCTTGTTCTGGGGATGTACCTTTCGTCTGTCCTCTCTACAGGTCAAACTATTTGTCCTGTAAAGCTGGTTCTTAGCTCATTTTACAGGTATTGCTCCGTAGATGTGCCCTTTCTATAAGGCCTTTTCTAATTGGTCAGGTGGTTCAGGGGTTACGGAGCTCTAAACGACCAGATTGATAGTTTTACATTGTTTTAAACATTGTTATTATGCAACAATGCCATTTAGGAAACGCCAGCTGCAAGACATAGACTGAAGATTAAAGGATTTGTTTCTATTGTTAACACTAGCGATAGCCAGGTTAGTAAGGGCCATAGGTATTTACCGAGCTTAAAGGCGGCGCAACAAAACAAACAACAAATTAATTATAAAGGTGTCACACATACCCCACCCTTCATCCACCACCACACCTATTTTTTACAAGTCTGAAAGTAACACGGATTAATAAACAAAAACGTATCGTTAAAAGTTAAAAGTAAGGGTGTAAAAGTCAATACCTGTAAGGAACACGGACAAGCTTTGACTGTAAGGGTCTAGGTGTCAAATTTGGCCAGTAAGACGCTGCTAAGCATTAGACCCTTACTACCCGGTGATCATGTTAATGAATTAGTAAGGAAAATTGGAAATTAGCCAACAGCGAAAATCATACACTAGAAATAACGTAGTTCAGTAAGCCAACTTTATGCACTTACGTTAAATCGGAGTGGCATGACCCGGATTCGAACAGGCCACCCAGTTCGCCCCCAGATCACTTGCATAGCGCCTTTATCTCTCCGTTGCACTCCGATGAAACGTAAGTGCATAAAGCTGGCTTACTGAACTACGTTATTTCTAGTGTACGATTTTCTCTGTTGGCTAATTTCCAATTTTCCTTAATATTATTTCCAGCGATTTATGTCTGTTTATTAATGACTTAGTAACTCAGACAGAATGGGGGTACACGCTTACGCTTGTAGCAGGTTGTCGTGCATGGAATCGCTGCCATGTTACCAAACCGGAAAAAAATATCAACCTAAAGCAAAGTAGGAAACCCAAACCCCCACTATCATTGAATCATCTCATGGGCCTTTATAGGAGGAGTTCGGACAGCTGTTCGTCAAAAACCGGTTAGTAAGGGTCTAATGCTTAGCAGCGTCTTACTGGCCAAATTTGACACCTAGACCCTTAAAGTCAAAGCTTGTCCGTGTTCCTTACAGGTTTTGAATTTTAGACCCTTACTGTTTTAACTTTTAACGATACGTTTTTGTTTATTAATATTATTACGCTCTTTGATACTAAGTACAGTTTAAAAAACGAATGCAATTGCAGGGGGGGGGGGGAGATGAGGCTTAATGGCGCGTCGACAGCTTGGTCATTAGCGCCAACCTCAGTCACAGTACAGTGGCCCGGGATACCACTGCACCACACATTACAGAGATATTATTCAAACCCCTAATCTAAATCTTGTCATACATCTGTACCTCCTGCAAAAATTGAAAAACACCGGACAGGAGGACAGACTTATCGCCCAATTGACGCACAATGTCATGCGGAAGATGGAAACGACGACGAAAACCATCAAGATGGCAACAATCAACAAGGAAGTGCCGGACCGTAGGTGGCCGCCGACACCAATAACATTCAGGAGGGTCAACCCCCCGCAAAAGGAAACAGTGAGTAAGTCGAGTGTGACCAATGCACAAACGGGCCAACACCACCTCCTCACGGCGACTGCGGCGACACGCCGAGTGCCATTCCTCAACAGTGCCTTTAATAGCTCGTAATTTATTGCCGTCCTGTCCATCCCACGAGGCTTGCCAAAAAGCGTGTAACCTCAGACGCAGAGTTGGAAAAGCGTCCGAGGGAACAAGGCTGAGATCCCTTCCGAGAGGGCCAGAAAGAGCCCCTTTTGCTGCAGAATCCGCTTGCTCATTTCCACCTATCCCAACATGGCCCGGGATCCAGCAGAAAAGCACGGTTTTCCGCTGGCCAGGCAAGCGGGAAAGCAAAGCTTGGACACGTTGTGCAGGGGTCGTAGTGGGTTTTTTTTGGGGGGGGGGAAGTAGGAAATAAGGAATTTCTGAAGTCATAAATAAGAAAAAATAAGGAATTTTTCACTGAAAAATAGGTAAAAATAAGGAACCCTCCGTCTAAATCAGGGCCTAATAACAGTAAAAGCTTACTCGTTTCACGAGTAGTTATAAATATAGCCTAGCCAGGAAGTACAATAATACATACGCCTAGAAATTTTTTTTTAACTGCTTGCTAGAATTGCTTAAATGACACATGTAGAAACCCACTCACTAAATTGCATGGAGGCCGTGAACGTCGTAAAAATACCGTACATCTTTTTACTTTGAATATCTTCATATAAAAATGTCTAGTTTGTAACATGCAAAGGACGACGACGTAAAAAAAAAAAAACACTTTAACTCCAAAGTAGTTTTGAGATAGTCTTGAAATATATGGCCTAAGCCATAAGAATTCGTTTCGAGCTGGTTAAAATGGTCTATTGGAATCAGTCACGATTTCTGGAAAACATTTCATTTTTGTCGTAGGACCCGAGATCAACATAACAAATTTTGACCCGCGATGATTTAAGGATATAACGTGCCCAATATAACGTATCTGCAGTGGTACATATTTTTTACGGTTACACTTAGACCAATGAAATACTACTAAACACAATTCTAGCTCATTAACCTTCCTAATATTTTCTCGTAGTTGACGCTTTACAAACTGGATATAAATAAATGTGCGATAAAACCATTCCGTCGATGTATCATCACTAACAGCTGGCTCAGCAAGCCGAATACAAAACACTTACATTTGGAATACGCATTCATTGTATCGAAAAACGAAATTACAAACAGCAGCTAGTACGAAATTTAAGCAGTTGAAAATAAAACCTAATAGTAGACTGCGCACTTATCACACAATTTATCCTTGGATCGAGCACAGATCGCGCAACGTTCACGCCTTGACAGTGGCCTTGCGAAAACGAAACCGTAGCGCACGATGCGGAACCGGAAGTGATGCTTTTCACCGCGCACATGCAGAACAGGAAGTACAATCGTAAAAAAGCTAGGGAACGTCGAGTACGCCAACGAAGTTCGTGCCTTATTTATTGATTTGTTGAACTCAAATCTTATACGTTATGTCACTAATACACTTAAATTTACAAAATAAGCGTAGCTGAAAAGAGCAGGGAACTGTACATCTCAAAACAGGAAAAAAGTAGGAAAATAAGGAACTAAAACAAAATAGTAGGAAATAAGGAAAAAGTAGGAACTCTACGACTCCTACAATTGTTGCGGCGGGAGGGGGAGGGGAAGGGAGTACGAACATATTACGTATTTTCAGATCGGGGGTTTATGCCAGGTGTTACACTGGTGTTACTGAGGGGGGACTGAGGGGTGGGGGCGCATACTAATTGCAAAAAAAAACTTACGCAATTTGTGAACGCTCCCTTGGAAACAAACAGCAAATGACGTACTGATGACTCGAAACGTTACAGATTTGTAATACCTTCAATATTTCTTGTCAGTCTTTGAGTACACGTATAGACAGACTGGCGTTGCAAATTACAGCATATTCCGCAACTAGCACAATTTACCCCTTGTACATGTACACGCGTAAATTGACGCGCGTAGACGCGGACGCAGAAAAGAAAAACTGGTTTCTCCCCTATCGCTTACCCATAATCCATCATTGCGAATCGGCAGCGCGTTGGAGTTGGCGTAGGCTCAACTTTTCCGCGTGAGACGCGCGGCAGGACGGGTTTTTCTGCCCTCCAGCTACTACGAAACTGGGTATTCAATAGAGGGATTTATAAATAGGTCAAGTCGGTCGGTCATTCTCTCCCCTTTTTACGCGTGATCGTGGACACACTAGCGCTGCTTTCTTTTCTGTGTCTGCTTGTATGCGCTTCAAGTTACGCGTGTGCATGTACAAGGGGTAAAACACCATAGTTGGAACGGAGGTATCGGCCAGCATTAATCAAGCTCACACGCTCAAGCTCAAGCTCAAGCTCACGAGTGGGCCAAGCCGATTGTCCGCGCGCACTGCTTTGCTCATGAACTGGCGTACGCGTCGAGTGTCGAGCGCCACGCTCACGCACAAGCTTTTATATTGATCGAGGGTACACGGAGGTTTTTTACGTCGCTTTATCTTACGTCGCTTTACCTTACGTCGACTTGAACTCACATCGCTTTAGGAGAGAGGTGGTTACACGGAGGTTGTGGTTGGAGCGAGTTGAAACGACAGCAGGGGGGGTTCTGCGGCGCGTTTATCTAATCCCCCATCAAGCAAACCCCTCTTTATTGCCAAGTCCCCATTCAGCCAGCTAGTTTTTGACTTCGTTTTAACGAATTGACAGGTTGCCGTCCTAGTTTCGTGACGTTTCAGCTCGCTTATTTCAATCAATCAAAGGGAAGCAATCCTTAGAGCGACGTGGAAAATGGGTTTTAGGTGGGTTTTTACGTCGACGTATCGAGGTGGTTTGAGATAAAGCGACTTGAAATGGTTTTAGGTGGGTTGGGTACACGGAGGTTCTTAAAGCGCTCTAAGCACTACATCGACGTAAGCTACGTCGACGTAAGATAAAGCGACGTAAAAAACCTCCGTGTACCCTCGGTCATTGTAAACGCAGTCTTAGGTTACAATTTCTGATTTTGATTCCTAGCTGACCATGGAAACTGAATTATTATGCCAATCTGCCGACACCATTACCTACCAATGCATGACGTACGGTATGTGAAAACCCTGACAGAACTGTTGGGCAAGAAAGCTTAGTCGGCCAGCAAAACAGAATGATGCTTGTAATTTCTGTAATTCCTAAACTAACATACCGAATTATGTTCCGTTTTTTTCAATGGCTATCTCTCGCCAATGTCTACAAGTTTCTAATTTACACTGGGGTTCCACGAAGCATGGTTAAAAAGTTAGCATCATGATGACCTTGAAAATCTACATCAAGGTCAGTGATCGACACATGGTTAATTGGCCCCTAGATTGCTTAGATACCATGCAAAGTTTCATTTTCCTAGCATTAACCATCTGTGATTGCCAGGGGTGGCCTTTCCTTTCTGCCCCACCTTGTATACTCGATGGCCATAAAAAACGCACGACCCGAAAAAATTTCTAAGTCCCTACTTTTTTCCTAATTTTTATTTTTTTTTTTAATTTTTGCTGCAGTGAAAATAGGAACCACTATTTCGTACTCAGTCAAGTGGTCCCTATTTCCACTTTTTTTGAAAAAAAAATCTTGGAAAAAAGTTTGGACTTACAGAAATTTTTCAGCTCATGCGTTCTTTATGGGCCACCAAATGGCCGGCCACCGTCTGAAAGTCAATTGTTTGCAAAACAACAGCCAAACCTATCGCGGGACGGAAAAGAATAATCCGCCAGGATATTCCTAGGGAATGCCTAGAATTTTTAACGTACCACAGTCGACATGAGCACGACCACATCATTAGGTCCTTCTCTTTCCGAATGCAGGGGGTTGGATGACGACCAAGTGATCCGTTGTGATTGGTGGAGCGAAGCGTTAGCCTTTTAAAAATCCAACACCTCCGTCGAAGCATACGGCTTTCAAAATACACAACGTATCTAGACACACGCTAGTGTGTCGCGCGAAGTTAGGCAACAATCATCACCTCAATTCAGTTGTCGAGGTTGTAAACCATTGTAGCGCGGCGCCATAGCGTCAGTGTCTTATATCTTGAAGCATAGTTGGGCACATTTCAGGCACTTGGGGAAAACTAATAATGCGGTACAAAAGCTTAAATTGTGTTGAAATCAAGAGCAATGACTCACCTGACAAAAAATTAACTCGTGTAGGAATGCCAGCTAAGCTGCTTTCAGTGCAAAATCTGACTCTCAATAAATAACGTTGAAAATGTGTAACTAGCTAGCTGACTACCTACTACTACTTTCTCTACTAGCTGCTTTGGACGTTAAATGAAAACTTGAACATTGCTACCGAAAGTAGCAATGTTCTAGTTTTCATTTAACCTTCGAACTATTAAGCGTTGCGCTTAACTTGGCGAATGTTTTGGTGTGTTGATATCAATCCTTTGAAGGGCCGAACCATTCGGAACTTGGCGGCCCGTTTTACCAGTTTTGATTTTTGATATGATAAGCACTTAACAAGAAACAGCTCGTTAAAGGGACGCCCGGCCTGCCTTATAACATTCCGCGTGCCAAATTACAGCTACGCGCAGATCATCATCCGAGCAATTACAGTGCCAAGGTCGGCTTGGGTGGTAGCTGCGTTCCTCGCATAGCTGCTGTCTCGGTTGGCTTTGTGAATAGTACACGAGACAGAATCAAGTCAACGACAGAATGTCGTCACAAACCGGAATGATTTTCGTATTTTAAAATCGCAATTTATAATTTTCTAGGCTAGTGTCTTACAATTTTGCTTCGGCGATCTATTGGAATAATTAATTTTAATTTTTACCGCGTTAGTCTATTAGAATTTAGATCTCATGGTAATTATTAGAAAATTGGTAGATGTACACACAGAGATAAAACGTCATGATTATTGTACGCGCGCAATGCATCATTTAGTGACGTATCGTTAGTAAATAAAGTTCCATTATATTTTCCATAACAGAAAATCTCCTAGACACCACATTTTAAAAAGGATTTTTAGCAAGGGAAAGACTAACGCTAAGGAAATAGACCTTTGGGGCCGTACTTGATGTGGATGATCGAGAAAAATGGCGCTGGGAGGTATATCCCTTTAAGGGTTTTCTCAAGAGTTCCTCCATACAACACTAGATACTACTTAGTGCCTCAAAACAAATTCGTACCGATACGAAATTCACATGGCGCTATTGGCAAATGTGATCTTACATGAACTGCATACGTATACATCTAACTGCAAAATTCTGTATTGTTGGTTGGGAGAGTACTTTTTTTTTCCTGTAAACAACTTGGAATCCCCAATCCAATTTATCAACTCACGATTTTAACTTAACCCCTTCCAATTCGTCGGCAAAGTAACGGAAGCCCCCTCGTCATCAAATTAAAACCCGCAAAACAAAAGAGGGAGGGGAAAAACCAATAAGTGATCGCAAGATGGATCTGGTAAAATGACGGTCAACAAAATTAAAACAAACGAGGGTTGAATGCTAAAAGAGTTTGAAGGCATTCTTCGGAAACCACGATGTGGCAATCATTAATCACGCTATCAAGCAACTAAGGACAGAATGCTAGAATAAAAAAATAAAAAACTAGAAAAAGTTTAATTAGTAGCTTCATTGTTTCAGTTTGAGATCACCCCCTAGATAAGGTTTGGGTATCCGTGCACTAGACAAAACTGCGTCGTCATCAGAATTCAATGCAAATTGCATAGAAGGAATGAGTAAGAAAACACGGCAGAAATGCAAATCGCTTAAGTCGCCGGCTTTTATAATACACATTTCGCGAGCCTACATCACCTATAAGTGTCCGCGGCCTATCTTGAGTTCTCCGCAGAACGAAAACAGATAATCGATCGTACGTCTTCAGTAGCAGAGTGCCTTGTTGATATCCAAGATGGTTTCAAAAACAATGGGGGCATCGATTAAAGCCACCCCATCCAGGAAGACGTAGCCGCTCACAAAATACTTGCAGGGCTCAAGATACATCGCGCACACACTAATCCTTTTCTTATTCAATAAATATATGAGTCTAGTAGCAAGGTATTGGAACATGGCTTCAAGATTCCGAGTTATCGTATAGAACCTACACTTTCAAATACAAATTTTTGTTGTTAATTGTCGGACACCGCAGGTCCTCTAACAGCCGTAATTTTTCAAACAGAAGCACTCTAGGCCGACGAAAAATTCTTAGTAGTCGTTTAACGCATTGTAATGCATTGTTAATGTTTAATGTAATGATGAGTACAGCAGAGCAAAATACCACCTGATGAACTACTAGAGCCTGCTTGCCTATGTTGGATATTTCAACCCAACTACAGGCCTAAATTTGAAAATCACCAACTGTATGTGAAAATTTGTTCAACACATTGCATATTTTTGTTATAAATACTGACAAATAAAACGTTTTCGTTTACATTTGAGGGTACATGTGGTCAGTTTACCCCAGGTAAAAGGTAAAATGGAGGGACTAAAGCGAAAATATTGTTGTACAACACCACCACATGGGGGTCATTTTACCCCAGGAAAACAAGCGGATACAGCGACTATCTCGGTATTCTGTGATACCACAGTATCGTGGTGCACACCTCTATCACGCGCTGCAACAGCGCTCTCTATTGTACTACAATCTAAAAGTAATAACAACCACAATTGCCGGTTAAAAATGTGTTAGCTTTTAGGCCTAGTTTTAGATTTTAGGCGTAATTGTCAGTTTTTAGGCCTAATTTTTACTTGCCGTTTTAATTTGGTAAGTGGCAATTAACGGAGAATTGGCTTCGATAGAATGCTTATTCATTCATGCAACACGGTGAGGAGACTTAACGGTGCCTCGGCAACGGGACTTAAGACCCAAGTTTCAGTTTTAAGCCTAATTTTTGTTACCTGCCGATTTAATTTCGTAAGTAGCAGCTAACTGAGAACTTGGTTCGAGAGTAGGCCTATTCATCCATGTAACACGGTGTCGAGACTATTTTAAATGAAGCTATAATGTGTGTCGTTAACGAAATCCTTTTGTTTTTACGGGTGCGTATTTTCCCGTAGTGTTTAAATGCGACGATCAAATGATATTATTTTATTGAGTTACGTCGAGAAAGCCTTTTAGCTGTAAGGAAGCAACGGTGTTTTAACGTACCGTGTATTTTGACTAATTTTTGGTTGCTGGATCTAATGGTGTAAACCATTTTGTCTCTATCTGGTACCCTTCCGGAGTTGAACAAGACGACGGACGGATGGAAAAGTCGATAGTGCTAAAGCCTTTTCAGCCATTTTGGCTGTACAGAAGACTAAAGTTAAAATGGAGCGACTAAAGCGAAAATATTGTTGTACAATGCCATACGGGGTCAGTATATCCCAAGAAAA